>JAZGTK010001035.1:26587-46360 GCA_036877625.1 Ambastaia sidthimunki | reverse complement strand
ACAAAGCTTGCTGTGTTATGATTCACAGACACCTTTGTTTCTGTATTATAATGGGAACTTTGTATTGACTTCCATATATTTAGACAAGAATTAAAACATTCACATTCACATTGAATTAATGCATTTGTCACTTTTATCCAAAGCCACATGCTGCACATTTAATGCGCACGCAACATTTTTTATATGTGTTCCTTGGGAATCGAACCCATGACCTTTGCGCATGGGTGAAACATTACTTAGCATGTTTAGCTTGGCCATTGACTAGCCCGACAATGTAGCTGGTTTCAGGTTTTACTGTTATTGTGGGGACACACACGCAGATGATTGTCTAACTCCTCACGATTCTGAATGTGTGTGAGGGGGTGTGTCTGGAGGTGAGATCTCCGTGTTTTTCCGCTCCGAGTGGGCGCCGCTGTCACACTTTTCTGTTGAGACACCAGCTAGGAACTGTTGCCCTGCAGCACTGTGAGGGTGTTCAGACTCGGCACAAGAGGGAGTGAAGCACATCTCACACGAGCTGGAGAGAAACCTCGAGAGATCTTAGGAGGGTTCCTTCCACTTCATCAGCTGTACAGCCACTGCTTCACTTCAAAGAACAGACTTTAAGTGCTTAAAAGGCTCTAAACAAAAGTCCATCAGTGATCAAAGTCTTCTCAAGCCGGCGTGTCTTGTGGTCGAGTCGTTATTTGATTATTCGAAGCAAATAACATCAGTGACGTAAATGCCACATTTGCTTTATGACACGCACACAAGTGTTTGTTTCTTATGCTTTCAAAAAAAAGGGACTAAAATCTAAATCTTTAAGGAGCCTTCTAGAAAATTACATTTATACTCTGTAAAAAAGTGATGTGATCAATCATAACAGGGAATGTTTTTGCAATACTTTAACTCATGACAAAAGCTGAACTTTGAATAAGCAATTTTAACTTTGTCTTATAAGTTACAACAACTCAACACTAGTTCAAATTGTAAGTTGAAATGACTTATACAGCCAATTCAATTAAACTTAAACCTTTAAGACAGCAAAAAATGTTTTACAGTGTATTATATTTTGTTTGTATTTTATTGTAAGCTTTTTACACATACTGAAAATGTATATTTGAACCAGTAAGAACCACTTCTGTCAATAACCACATGAAAAGCACAGCACTGGACTTTTAGTTTCCTCTGATCATGTAGATAGTTTAAAGCATGAAAAAACATGTTTGTTTAAAGTCACTTTGAACAATCTTTGAATTCATTTGCAGGTCTATGTTTATGTCATCATTCCAGATTATGGTTTTACAACGTCTCTTAAACATCACAATAAGTTCCAACATCATTTTCCAGCGTTCCAGGCTGTTCTAACATCTCCCCCTTTGCTCAGCATCTGCGTGAGCAACTCTTGAGGGTCTGGAACTGAACTATTAAAGGAGATGAAAGGAGGTTTAATCGAGCAGCCATGGCTGATGAGCTGACAGCTGGATTACCTTTCTCCCCAAAGATCCATCGCTTGTGCATGCTGGTGGTGAAGAAAGTTGGCGTCTGAGTGACACACATCAGAAAGTCGGTGACAGCCAGGTTAATGATGAACATGTTGGCTGGTGTCCTCAAACTCCTACTTCTGAAAAACACACACATTCAAACAGAGGAAATGTCAAGTGTTGCAGACATAGAGAGGGAGAAAGGAAGTCAGAAAGGAAGCAAAAATGAAAGGAGGAAGGGATTTAGCTAACAATTTTAGGTTGTAAAAGCGTTTTCCTAATGTTTCCTAAGAAACAAGAAAGTTTTTGATAACTCTGATACAACTTTTAGAGAATGTTAGCAAACGTTCTGTGAAGGTTCCATGTCATCTGGGAAGGTATTGATTGTTTGTCCTGAAGCTCCCTGGCAGCTCATTCATTCATGTGGACAGAGATTCAGTCCATCATTAGTGTTCTGAGGTGGAATTTGGTCGCATTGCTGTAGATGTTTAGCCCAAGGATTATAAAACTCTGCTAAGACTCTTACTTCATTCATAGTTTTGCTAACATAGTTTTACAAAATATATATTCTTTTTAACAAACCCTCCAGTATGCCAGCCATACATAAAAGGCACACCCATCGCAGAGCAAACCTATGACTATTTGTGCATGCCCCGCCCACTGGAACAGTTTTTCGAAAGATCTAAATATTCAAAGACTGGGCGTCAACCAAGAAGTACGTCATACATCTAACTTTGGTATTGCTGATTTAGACAGTGATATTATTTTGATCTAGACTTACTTGCAGAAGGCATACATGACCAAGAAGTTGCCCACCATGCCTGTGATTCCAACCGCAAGAATGACAGATCCAATAGTGTAGTGGGCGTGGTCAGGAACATCCACGGTGGGAAAAGGGTATCGAGATTTTCCCACCATCGCCACCTGTAGACAGCAAAAAAATGACAAAGTTCATTTTTCATGAACTTTATGCAGTACCTTCATGGTTCCCTTTCAGAAATTCTAAAGTACAGAACACAGTATTCTCATGGTCTAAATTACTTATAAATACTTATAAATATCCTCATTTGCCAGGGGGGACCATTTATTGTACAATTCACTTTTAAATCTTTAGACACTGAAGTCTTTATAATGGCCGTTTACAGTAATTATATAATGCCTGTTCTACAGCCAGCTGAGACAGCACTCAGCCAGACACATTTATCTTGCAGGCTGTTTTTGAAGACTACAAGGCACCGTGGATTTCGCCGTCACATTCAGTTTCATTGGCGTGTGGAACAGGGAACATCCAAAAGCTTTTAGAATGACAAGAATAGGCGACTTTTGATTTTAAGTCCTTGTGTGGCTCAGAAACCTCAGTTCCCCAAGAGACGACAATTAGTACAATAAACACAGCGGCTCAATTCAACAGATGTGTCCGCGTCTGCCACTTTAGCATCAATTTATTCATTTATAGTTCTGTCCATCCAAGAACCACTGTGTCGGTTCTCCATAGACTCAGTTGGCTCCAGCCAGGCAAGACAAAACAAGAGAAACTGACACTGTAGATCACTTTCATAATTAGAGGATATAAATGAAAGAATGCAGTTATCATTTCCAATAAACAAAACATTCATTTTCTGATCTAAGTTAATATGTAATTTTAAAGGTTTATTTCCAGCTTTAAAGTGGGCGGCTATATGTGCATAGCTGATATTGTTAAGGCTTTATGTGACTGTAGCAATATGACCTGAGTGAGAGAGCATTATGGAATTAATGAGTTTATAATCTGACTCTGTGATGAATTAATTGTGTGTGTGTGTGTGTGTGTGTGTGTGTGTATGTGGACATCCCTGCTTATCATATACCAATAGGAAAATGAATCAGACATTAATTCAAAGACTGGAGGGGGCTTCATTCTCTTTAGGACATAACTGAACCAGATGAGACCCTTATTTCTTTTTCTCCAATGCTTTATATTTTGTCATTTTTACTAATGTACAAACACAGTAAACAGTGGTTAGGGGGTGTTTCTGAACAAAGTAGTTTTCATTAGTGAAAAGGTCTCACTTGATAACTCTACCTTTTAGCGATGCCTCTAAAAATGTATTTAAAAGCCACAGAGAGTGTTTTCAGTACCTCAATATTCCGCTTTGTTGCTGCTTGCTCTCTGTGGCTTTCTGGAAAGCGGGC
This sequence comes from Ambastaia sidthimunki, assembly GCA_036877625.1. Taxonomy (NCBI): domain Eukaryota; kingdom Metazoa; phylum Chordata; class Actinopteri; order Cypriniformes; family Botiidae; genus Ambastaia; species Ambastaia sidthimunki. The sequence goes on along the minus strand of JAZGTK010001035.1, from coordinate 42,725 downwards.
ACAAATTGCCTGTTAATTTTTTCAGCGATAAATGCTTCCTAACAAAAGAACAGACCAACAGAAGGCAACAATCTTTGTGCTTCAGTAAAGCTGAAGTAGAGAATAAGCAGATTGACAAACCTATTAGCTAATGACGAATCAATTACTGGCCCATATTTCAAATCCTGCAAGACTGAAGGGTATTTTTAACTCTCTCCTGTTGCCTCATCTATCTCATGTTAGTGTGGCACTGTGTATTCACTCAGAGGTCCCCAGGTTCTCTGACTGAAGGCAGATCATGTAAGCATTAGAGTCTGAGTGGGTAATCCAAAGGTGAACACACAGATCTTGCACGCAAGACTTTTTGCACCAAACTTAACTAGCTTTTTCCCCTCTTCATAATGTTAAGCAAGTTTATTTAGTTAATTATCAGGGTGATTATTAATTATCAGGAAAGTGCCATCATGCGAAATTTCTGCTTATTTACATATTCCAATTTCCCAATATTTTAATGGACTATATTTAATATATATCCAAAATTGCTTTAATTGTGTTTTAGCTTTTAAAACGCCAAATTGCTGTAACAGATCTAACAGAATTGATAAATAAACAGTTTTATCTTCAAGGAGAAAGACTGTGAGTAATTTATTTTATAGTATCATTAAAATGTTTCATTTATTATGATGCAAATCAAATTCCAAAGTCACTGGCAGAATTTACTGTATCCATATAACTGTATTTGAAAACCAAACCTACAGTGACAACATTGCGTTAACAGTGCAAAGGTTGTGGGTTTGATTCCCAGGGGAACACACATACCGATCAAATTAAATGCACTACAGTCGCTTTAAGAGTCCGTCAAATGCATAAATGTACAATTGTACAATAAAATGAACAATTGAAATGAATTGACAATTAATTCATCCAATTACAGTATGTGAGTGATACTCAGACTCTTTTGTACAAATGTCCAGTGAGCTGACATCAGACAGCACCGTGTACAATCCAAAGTGTCATGTCCTCTAACCTGGAGACACAGTGCTGATGTTTGGTTTAATCCTCATTTGTCAGGGCTGTTACAGGGCTTGTCTGTTGGGTCTATTGATGAAGGATTTAGAAAACAGAACAGAAGAATGTTCTGCCACTCGAAACGATGATTGGGTGGCGCAAAAAGACGAGTCGCGTTCTTAAAATGTCACTTTCACTTAGGCATTCAGGCAGAGATAGAAAAGAGAGGCAGATATGGATAATGCTGAGGATATGACACTTCACCAGAGGACAAGAAGCTTATTTTTAGCATTAGCTAATCATGGCAGATTGAAATGATGCCACTTGATGGGCTTCAGTTAGCAATGCACAGCTAAGTTTCTTGATTCAAGTGTATCCTGTAAACAAAGCATTCAAAAGTTAATGTATGAAACAGAATACTGGGCTGTGATTGGTTTGAGATTGACGAATGGTAATTGAACATTTCCTGTTTTCAATTAAACATACATTCAAGTAAATGTTTATGCATACATATATACAGACATACATGTGTATATACACACACACACACACACACACACATACATACATACATACATATATAATGGATATTGTATATTACAGATATACATTACATATAGGTATTCATTTATTAACACAACTCCACACTAATTGATTGCTTGGCGTGTTTGTCTTTTCTTTTGCCCTTTTTATATATCATAGCTCGCCAACTAATAAAAACAGTCTAGACAAGTTCATAACACACAATTGATTCAAAGTGAGTCAGCTGACAGCTTCCTGCTCTGAGAAGATCACACCACAAACTTCTCAGGCAGAGACCCTGATAAAGGACAGCTGATCCACTGCTTTAAAAAGTCTGACTTTCTGAGAAGATTATCTGCTCTCCTGTCCGACAAACCCTGAAACTCTTTTGCCATTTCCTGCAGGAACTTTCTTGAAATGACATTAAAATCAAGCTGAAGCTGCCCAACTGCACAAATTCCTGATGATTTATGCCTGTAGATGGGTGATATTGCGGAATTGGGTAGAACGAGGCAAATTTGTCCTCATGTACCCCTGCTGTGAGATCAAATGACCATTGAGAAGCTCATCAATAGTTCTGTTTGAGGCAAACATGTCCACCGTTTGCTATTTACAGAAGATTATTGTGGAGGTTTGTGTCAGTGTGATACACACGCACTCAGCGGAAAATCAGGCTAAGCTGAACGCCGATTGTAAATTCGTTCCTGTCCTTTCTGTATCTTCACAGTCTTGGATTTCTCTCTCGCTCTATTTATGGGATTGGATGGTGTTCGGGGAGAGCAGATCTGATACTAGCCTCATGTCTCTTCAAGGCATGTCACCACAGCTTACCACAGTCAGACGGTAAACATGAAAACTCATGAAGACCAACAAAATGTGAATTATCAAATCAAAAATAGAGAAGAAAGCACAAGAACGTTCATTTATTGGAGCTTTTGAAGGACACAGAAAGACACGTCCATCACACTTAAATGTGAAACACACACACACATAAACACACACACACATTTCACAAGTATAGACACCTGAACATTACACCCAATGTGTCTATTAAGGGGGTATTAAAAGGGGCGTCAACATACTTTTGGTCACGTAGTGTACGTACAGTACATAATAAAAACAAACCTTTATACAAGACAGATTCAAAAACTGGGCTGTGCAACATAGTGTTACAGAATGAAGTCAACTTGTTTTGTTACTTGTTATAATTTTCCTAGTGTTGCTAATATATTAAAAATGTACACATTTTCTTTATAAATACTTAATAAATAAAAAAATATTGTAAAATAATTTTCTGTAATTTGCAGTAGTGGTTTCTAACAGAACTTAAGCTTAAGTTAGCCGACTCTAGAATCAAAGCTTTCATCAAAGCTGTACAGGGTCATGCCTGCCTTATAAATTAACCAAAAACTCCTAAACTTCCATTATGCTGTTTTCTTTGCAAATTCTGACCTAGTTTAAGCACATCAGTTGCAGAGTACATAAGTCCCAGGTAAGCGGTTATTCTGTCCCTAAGACAACTTAAATCTCTAGACCTCATAACAATGCATTTATCCCTGGATTTCAATGTAGGGTGATTTCAGGCAAATTGAAACCACTTTTTCCCCATTCATTTCAATTTCCCTCAATTCGCCCTGTGTATGGTATCTAAGAAACCACATGGCCCTCGGTCAACATTTTATCTCACCCTGCTGCATGTCGGAATTTATACGCAGTATAAAATCATGCCCTGCAGACTGATTGCCAGGCAGTAGCATCACATAACTGACTGATCGACCCAGCCAGTCCAATACTAGCTGTGGGCAAACAATGAGAGCCTAACTGATCATTACAGAGATGTATGACATATATCCACACGTCCTCTTTGTACTGTTGTAGTCTCTCTACAGCCCTGACCTTTCACCTTTTCTTCCTACGATCTCTAGTGTGGGATCCAAACAAGGTGAAAGGTGAACAATGATAACAATTACACAAAAAACACAACAGTCCAGTAATAGGGTTAACACAAGCTGTTGGCACAAGCATTCAGAAGATCAGTTCTACACACTGTAGTTTCAAAGCAAAGTGAAAATAAACTTCTTGAGCCACACATGTGAAAAACAGAAATTGTGTGCAAAAAACAAACAAATGATTAACAGTCCCCAAATGCACACATGGCTGTGCTTATATACATACATCAAACACTGATTTAGTTGTGCATAACCCTTATTATATGTCTCTCTATATATATATTTATTTCTACTATTTCAAACATAACATTTCTTATTTAATGTCTGAAGTTTCAGAAACCACCAAGTGAAATTACTCTTTTAAAAACTGTTCTGATGAAACTCTGGCTTTGAATTACACCAGCAAATTAAAGTAACATTGGTCTTACAACTAGGACAACAAAGTTTTTACTTATCAGAGGAACAGGGACACCCTCTGTTTGTAAAACGCTATAGCACTCATTAGTATAACCTACATACTCTTAATGACAAGCATTTGTGTGGATTACTCAGTCTGTTTTAAAACCCGTGTGTTAACTGGGTTTATCTGAACGGTTATTCTGTGGTTTGTTTAGCCACTGGCTGCAGAGCTTCTGTTAATGGTTAGATGGCGTTTCAGTAAAGTTTGTTGCAGTAGAAATGCTTTATGCCCAGAGAAATGGGACAAAATTTTGCCCCATCACATCATTATCATGTTATTTCTATGAGGAATCATTATTATCCAATGTGACTTATGCCAGCTGAGATGAATGACACACAATGCAAATTATGTTGTCATACTTTACATTATGCATTATGCATTTTTTAAAGTACACACACACACACACACACACACACTTTAAATACGGTTTATATGTCCGTTTTCTAAATGTCTAAGGGATTATCCGGAAATATCAACAGGATCTCTTTAAGAAATGAACTCCACGTGTTATATGCTCATATGATTTTAAAGCTGACATTTGTGTGAACGCAACAGATTACTGCCTCCCTTCTGGTAAACTGTTCATGTTTGCTGAATAACTTCAGATTCAGGGCTGTAACACCTCTGGGTGAGTTTGTCTGGGTGACAGGCGGCGGCGGCACCGGTATGCTGTGCGCACACTATCACAAACATACCAAAAGACACATACTCACGCTGAGAGAGTTAATCCGTGTACAGCATCCATTTATCCAAGAGCCATAAATCAGCTAAAACATGACTGTCAAAAATGTGAATAATGCGAAAATATTTACTGCTTTACATAACGAATGGATGCAATGTGGGCATTGCAGAGAAACGCGATATAGAGAAAATAAAAATTAATCCACCGTGAACTCCTGGATTACTGTAAAACATCCTTGATATTATGCTATTATTATCATCCATGTACATTTCCCTGTAGACCTGCCTTTATATAAGAATACCCGAGGGAAAGTTTGTCAAATCTGTCGACTCTTAATCCAAACAGAAATGCACAATAGATATATAGATAAAATAGATATATCTTATAGAATTAGGGCAGTTCGACTGCTTCACGTATGCATTAAATTACAATCAATGTTTTTTATTACAGACAATTTCTGTACATTACAGATCATGTGGTGACAAACGTATTTAATGCACATATACCAACTGTGATTTACTGTATCACGTTGCGTTTAAACCTCAACATTACTTACACATAACAAGCACAAAAGACTTAGTTACTTAGTCTTGTCCATTACAATACTAGCACGTGCAACTGTCACATCTTAATGGCTTGCTTAACTTGTGCCATTCTTGCATCTATGGAAACGCATGCCATGCACATCTACACTCTCCAGATGTTACACACCTTAAGATTGCGTGTTTAATACTTATGATACTAATGAATAATGTTGCATGTATAAAAAACAGAATTAGGGAAAAATTACGAACATAAATCGAGATGGAATGGATGGGCTTCATCAAATGCAATTTCCTCCATTTACGCACGCGCTCTTGGCATACAGTAGGACGCGCTTTTCAATAAGTTTTCGTCTTTAAGGTCTTTAAGGCTTAAAGGTGCCCAATTAATACACACCTGTTTTAGATCTGGCACGTTTTTGTATATGCAGTGTTTGGTACTGCCAAACGAGACAGCGACGATGCGTTAAACGCTCACGAAAGCGTCAAAATCCAGCGCGCATCCAACACTTCACACATATATGAATTATAAATGCTGTCTTACCGTGGTGGCCAGCGCCGGCAGCTCCATCAGCTTGTACGCGCTCACTCCGCTGTTATTCCACGGAGCGAGCGTCTCCGCATTCGCCGCGGCACCGTTGGGCACTTGCGTGGGGATTCCCATGCTGACCGAGCGGGAAGCGTTCATCTCAGCAGAGAGAGAGGAGTTTAGAGAGGCTACACTGAGTTTTCTTAAACCTGAGAACATACAGAGAAAGTGTGGGACGTCTTCCTGCGCTCTCTCCGTCTGCAACACACAACCGAGTTGCCAACTGCGCCCAACACGTGTGTGATGAGTTTGTCAATGTCACCGATGCAGGGATGTTGAGTGTGTGATGCCTCCAACATCCCACAGGCAACTCAGCATCCCTGGGTTAAGCCCTTCATAATCACACTAAACATCTGCTTTATGTGCGTTTGCGCAGCGTATGTGTGCCAGTAGGACAATGATGTCAAGGTAAAGAAACCGCATGCGCTCAGTTACCAGCTTCTCGCGCACGGTGTTAAACCACCCATCCAACACAGAAGAGCTTTAATTACCAACCAGCCAGCAGCACATACACGCTTCCAAAATACTGATTAAGTGTGTGTAGCTGTGAGATCACAATTAAATGTTATGAAACTGCTGTGTGTGTGTGTTTACTTTTCTATATACTTAATGTACCCAAAAGTCAGCGAAACCAGACCAGTCTGAGCAAAACCTCCTTTGGGGATGTCCTCATTTGCACAGCTATAAAAATACAGTAAATCAAGTTTTCTTTAATGTAAACATGCAGAAAGTTTTCTGTTAGGGTTAAGTTATATTATTTATAACTAACAACAGAAGTCTATGGAACATCACCATTTAGATACACAAGTAATCTGGTGTGAGTTTACAGTGTACATTATCTGAGATTATTAGTAAAAAATGCTTCTGTTGGTGTTTTCAGTTTAATAATCATCATAGTCATAATCATTATTACAAATTAAATGATTAGCATAATTGAAATATTAGGAATTTTAGATTTTGTTAGTTGCTTGTATTTCTCTTTGCTTGAATGACCACATGCACTTGAGCTGGCATGGACATTTTTGCACAAAACCTGATGACCCACGTTATCCCAGCATGTGATTCCAAAAGAGCATCTTTTGTGCTTCAGTGGAAGCAGGAAAATCAGACCTTCCAACATAGGAACTAATATGGTCAGAGTCATATCTGTGCTTACTTGATTAATCACCCAGAAATTGTGCAGAACTTCAAAGGTTTTTATTTATTAAGGCCAAAATGTGTGTTTGTTTTACCTGCTTTAAAATTACCTGCTAAAACTTTCCAGGTTTAGTTTTTTAATCCTAGGCTTTCATCTTATTTTGGATTGTTGGATCCCACAGTACAGTATTTGAGTATTATTAGTTGTAATTTGGATATTTATTGGTTAGTTTGTACACTTGGAGGAGATTTAAAGGCACGAATATGGGTCATGAAAACAATGCAGTAATTATTAACAAAGGGCAACTTTGTTATTTAAGAAAACGAATATAACGATTTGCTCTGAAATGTGCAAAACAAGCTTTTGGGGCATAAGGTGCTTTTCATTACTTCCTCAAGCCTTATCGTCTTACCGCCGTCCTCTTCTTTTACTGGCTTGTACAGCGTCATAAGACACATTGCCCAATGCATGGAAAAATCCAAGCATAAATCTAAGAGGAATGCACTGCGATTGAAAACGATTCCGGAGCGCCATGGTGAGTTAATAGGTATTCCTTTCAATGTTAGGAATGCGTCTTCAGTCGCCTTTATTTTCATTCTGAAAGGAGAAATAAGAAAACAGAAAAAGAAGCAATTATGGTAAAGCAATTATTACCTTCATCAAGAGCAACTTTCACCCCTGACCTCTGAACTTCCCGGAATCATTTAAAAAACAAAACATTCTTGGAAAATTTCCAAAGAACCTGGAACATTCAGTGGTGCAAATGTTAAAGTGGCGTGCATTCGAAAATGAATTTTAAAAAAAATTCATCCAAAAAAAAGGTTAATTATTTTCCCTGCTTGTGGTTCCAAGCCTGTATTTTTTTGTGGAGCACAAAATCTTCATTCAACTCTCATCATTCCAATGTTTTATAATCTCTAAAAAGGCACCACAAAACTATACAAGTTGTTTAACTACCAGAAAAATACCACTGGGGCTTTCATGAGATTGACACACATTCCTATTTGTGTTGTGTGGAACAAGATAATAGCAAATAGATTTGAAAAAACATCAGGGTCAGTAAACAATGACAGAAAATGTATTTATGTGAACTATTTCTTTAATAAGCTCACTAACGCTGAATGGTGGGAACTAATCACAGTTTTTATACAAAGATTCTGTTAGAGAAACTGGGGCACCAAATAGCAGGAATAGAGAGAAGTCATAAGATTGTCAACAATCACATGTAGGCTCTGACTGTAAGGAGCTCTGTTTCTCCTGTGGACTCTCCAGTCTTCATGTGAGGGTTAGTTAAGGAGAGCTAAACTCAGTCTAACACACTTCCAAAACTACCACTACCAAAAATGTCCCTGTTGACCTACAGAACGAGTTGGTTGAAAGCAATATTTTACTGAATGGAAAACTGTACTTCTTAATTGCCTTATCAACAAGGCAATGCATGTCATCTATAAAGCCTGAATGAATGAAACCTGTGTTTTTGTATTCCAGTATAAAGCTAAGAAGAGTCAAAGAGTAACACACAGATGCCTTCCTAGCACAACCTCATGACTCCCCCAAAACCTCTATTACTTTTGACATTTTGTGTAAAAAAAAAAATAACTCACAGAGTTTCTTGGCAAGGAACAGGAAAATGTCAGCACATCATAAATAAGTGTGAGGCTTTTTATGACAGCTCAATTCAGATCATCTGAACAATATGGAGGTCATTTAAATCATGTTTTGATATTAATAACATCTCTTGACAACAATGGTGACATTAATGGACATGTCTGCAACTAACCATTAAACATAAACCATCTAATTAAATTCAATAATAAGCAAAATTAAATTAATTAAATTAATTACTAAGTAATGTAATGGTGTTTTTTTCATGTAGCATGCAGATGAACCCGGGTTTAGATTCCAATCTAATACTTATCACAGCTAAACCTGACAGCTAGCGATTAGCATGTATTCTCACTGAATGGAAAAGAGCAGCTGTGATATATTGATAACTCCTTTTGCACAGCATGTTAAAAATGTCAGGGCAAAAGAGGCTGACAGAATTTTATTTTAAAGCAAACGATTTGCAGAAGATGTTACTCGATTAGACTGACCACAATGAACTTTCTGCCGCAGCGTTTCGGACACTTTTTTAACCTTTAATAATCGTAGAACCTAGTTATGAAAGATACATGTATGCATTCAACTTCCAAGACCAATGATAGACAGCACGCCTGGCTTGCACTTTAGCTACACAATCACACCCTTGCTGGGTATTTCTCAATCCCTGTATGAGCTTTGCGCATTGCAGAGAGCCAATCGCGTCCAAAGCACAAGCAGAAACTCCAGTACCAGCTAGTTATCGCCCTGATAGCTGTAATTGTTTCAACCCATATTTATCTCCTGTACTGTGTCATCAGTGTGCATTCTTTCAAAAGAGAGACAGACTGGCACGGCCGGTGTCAGACCATATGTGAAGTCCTGCAATGTTAATTTGATCATTCAAGATTAATGGAGCTGCCCAGGGTGTCGTCTCTGTGCCTGCTGTGTCCAGTGGCACTAATGATCTAATTTAATACCTGCCTATCAAGTCACAAGAACTCTCATTTTGGAGTACACTTAAAAATGATAAAGTACTCTAAATGGTTCTTCACAGCAGTGCCATAGAAATGGAGAACCATTTTTGGCTCCCCAAAGAACCATTCAGTCAACGGTTACTTGAAGAAGCATTTATTTCCAAAGAACCTTTTCCCACTACAAAGAACCTTTTGTGAAACATCCACTGAAAAGTTCTATGGGTGTTAAAGGTTCTTTATGGTACCACACAGCCAAAAAAGTTTTCTGTGGCATTGTGAAGAACCTTTTTTTAAAAGTGTACTGGTATAAGAAAAACTCACTATCTCAAAAAAGAAAACAAAAACAAAAGTCTGGACATGTTTATCTAGGATCCACATCTCCCTGGCCGAAATATTGATTTCTACAGCCTGCTACCAGCTATCTAAGTGCCTTAGAGCATGTAGCAGAAATCTCTGCAAAGCACAGTTGAGGTCAGACACTTCAGGAACATTTTAAAGTCTTTGAGCAATACTGGAAGCATGTCTAAAATTTACATTAAAAAATACCACTACAAAATACACCACGTGGTAATAATATGTCAGTATATGCAGTGTATTCTTAGTGCTCAAAGACTGTAGGTTCTTTGGTGATGACACTGCACATTTGTGCAAAGTTTTGTAATGAGTCTGGTGTGGATGAACTGCACAAAGCCCAGCCCTGACCTGAGACTTGTTCTTATCATGCCATCATTGGCCACAGCTCTTTTCCAGGGTAGGCAATTCATTCCATGTTTTTTTCTTATGCTGGTTCTAAGTGTCTTCACATCCTGATAGCAATCACTAAGTGGTCTAAATATATTTATACCCTTTGTGCAAAGACACAGGACTGTAAAATGGTCGTCCAATCACTGCATTCGGTCCAAAAGCAATGATAGGACGTCCTATTTGCCTGTCAAACTATGTATTTGCAAATTTTCATGCACCCTTTCTTCCATTTATGTGTTTTGGAGAAGGTACGACTTTGGAAAGCAATCTGATGGGAGCGTGGGATGTTTTTAAAGCTAGCTTGCTACTGCTAACCTCTCCATGCAAGAACAAATTTAAGATATAAAAAATAAAGATGGATTATTAAAACAAGCAAAACGCACTGTAAATCTAAGATACAGTTTTGCTGGAGATGATTAAGACAGGATGGATTAAACAACAAAAATTAAATAGGGTATTTAAAATTGAGGCTTCCTGAGAAAAGATTGTCTTATATTGCTTCCTCTCAAAGGCCAGTGAGGTCATCCAACCATTTCAAATCACCAGACAACCTTGTCCAATCAGAATTCTTCACAGCCATATTAATGTATGACGTAAAGCAGAAGAAAAGGGGCTAAAACCAGTGCAGTACTTTGGCAAACTCTCAGTGCTTTCCTTCAGTTATGAGCTTATCCGGTAGGTTTTAACCCAGATTAATAGCATTTACTCTCTGATTATGTGCAGTTATATGGAGGCTATTGTTGCCGCCAGCCATTCTTATGAGCTTCGACAATTTGCTCAGACCACTAAGATCACTCACTGGAAAGACACAGAAAAAAGGTGTCTGCTTTAAAAGAGAATGAACAGAAATCGTTTACAGGACAGAATTAAAATTTGTATGTAAATTTTAGGTTACTTTGCACTTTTTTACTTTGCTATTTGTTGTGGCATAGAAACTGTATATTGAAAACTGTATATTCTCTAAAACACACACACACACACACACAAACAAACACACGTTCATTTATCTTTCTAAATGGGGACATTCCATGGATTTCAGTTGTTTTTTTACACAGCTAACAATATAACCTAATGCTATCAGAAAACTGAAAGAAAAACTTTATTAACTGTATTTCTAAAATAAAGTGAGGACGTGTTTAGATGTGGGAGGGAATGCTGTCGGTTGGGATTATTGTGGGATTAATGTACTTTAAAAAAATCCCATCTCCCCGTTTTCGTCAGGGAGGAGCAAAACCTGAGGAAAACCTCCAGAAGGAGGTTTGTCAGGTTTTGACTCTGGAGACAAAAGTTGGCATGAAGTCATGGAGAATCAGAGAGAAGATCTGATGTTTGCTCAGTGATTAGATGCCTCTGAGACCTGCGCTGAACTTCCAGGATTTACACTGATGGACGGATTACCACGAAAACAGGGAGATGGGATTTTTTTTAAAGTACATTAATCCCACAATAATCCCAACCGACAGCATTCCCTCCCACATCTAAACACACGAACACACACAGGTGCAGCCCTGCATCCCTTTAATAAATAGGGGTCAGATAAGCAGACATTAGTGTGAGAGATAATGTGCCAACATGGAGTAAAAAAGAGGCTTGAGAGATAGAAGACAAACCCACAGAGTCTGTTAGAGGAACCCCAGGTGAGATCATCTGAGGAACATCAGGTGAGGCATCTGAGGGAAGCTATTCTGAGATATCTGTATACGGGCTGAATTACTAACACCTCAGATGTCACAGGAACTTATAGATATGAATGTATATTTTACAGCAACATATACAGACCAACGTAGAGACAAATCAAGTGTTGATATCACCAAGAAACTTGGCTGGGCTGTAAAGCTAAAACTATATTTCTACATTGTCTTAACGTTTTGACAGTATTTAAAGCTGCAATCCATAACATTTGCCTCGCTATCGCCATCTCTGTTTAAAACATAAAATTGCAGGTTACTAAACTAAATTTTGTTCCTGTAGCTCAACTGGTAGAGCATTGCGTTAACAGCCCAAAAGGTTGAGGGTTCGATTCCCAGGGAACACACATGCTAATTAATTGTATAAGTATAAGAAAAGTTAAGAAATAGAGAAAAGAAAAAGTTCTTTTAAGAACCTTTGACTTCTTTGGGGAACCATAGTTCTTTGATAGAACTATCCATAACAATGACATGACACACATAACACACAAGTCGAGCAACTGTTATCCACTTTCTATGGGACAAATCAATACATGGGAAAATCTATTGATCAGGAAAGTTAACATTCCAATATATTCGTGCCTGAGTCTCTTGACACTGACCTGGACGTGAGATGCTAAATATAAACTGCGTGAGAAAGATCAACTTTTTATTGCACTCCAGAAATAGCGAGAGTTCTCTAAAGACACGTCTGCATTGTGCTGTATTTACATCTTTAAATCATTGATCCTACAGATGGTTCAAGAGAGTTCCTCACCTTCCACAAAATGATGTGTAGAGGACGTAACCATGGTAATACAACATGCCTGTGCTCAAGAACACACGGAAACATTTGATCACATCATTATTAGTGCCAGAGACAAGAAGTAAATTCCAGAGGAATTGTGTCATCAGTTGTCCTAGCAAAACAAACCCAAATGAACTTTATGTTGTGGTATGTTAAGGTGCAGTGTGTTGTGTTTTGCATTTACTCTGTACGTAAAGAGGGCAGCTTACTATTGGTGTGAGAGCACTAACAAAACACTAGAAATACACATATAAACTGAGTCAGCTATTCTCAGCAGTTTCAGGGCACGGAGATAGAAAATAGACTATATTTCATGTCAGCAATGGAAGTGCATTCCTGGAATCAAGTCAAATCTGCATAATGTGCAGTCATATCTTTTTTTTAACATTACAAAACAACATTCTGATAAAATTGGAACCATTGCTAAGAAAACGTTCCAGAGTTCCATCGCCAACATGCTGAGCAGAGTCTAAAAACGTTATCTCAACTTATTATCAACGTTATTTCTTATCACACTGTTCCATTTCACAGTATGTTAAAGAGAGTAAAGCCCTCAAGAAAGTGAAGCTAACATTGCAAAAAAAAAAGTGCAATTTATTCTTATCTTCACAAAAAGACATTTACATCTAACTGACAGTTTCCTGTAAATGCTGGAATGCAGATACATTGTAATTTTGTGAATTATTTCTGGACAGAGAGACCTGCAAGAGGTGATGTCAGCTGACATTAGTTTAATACGAGTAGTAAAGCACATTGACAGTATATCACAGTTTATTTTCCATATGATGGAAATCTTACACACTTACTGCATTAAAAGAATGCATTAAGAATGCGTTTCTGCATTAAAAGACTGCAGAAAAGAACCACATGACCTTCAGACAGTTGTCATTATATCGCCTAACCAAAAAGGCAACTAGCCTTTTTGTTCAGATGATCTGAAACTTTTTTTTTCAAAAATAAAAAGTAAAGAAAAACATCCATCTTTCATTCTCCAAACCATCTCGTTTTAAGGGGTCTCACAGGGGTCCTGGGCCCTCTCCCCGCATCCCAGGCCCAGGCAATAACAGATGTCCAGTTCATTGGAGAGCAAACACTCACAGACACACATATTCACACTCATTCACACACATATTCCACTTACACAGCTGATCTACAGTCACTCCAATTTAACCTGATTTAACTTTGATCTGATTGGCATGAATTTAGACTGTGGTGGGAATCTGGAGTACCAGGAATAAATCCGTGGAACACAGGGATACATGCAAACTCCAAGTGAAAAATATATTGAAAGGAAATATATGGAATCAAACGGAATATAATAAATAAATAGGAAATATTTAGGAATGATAGAGAAAAGATATCCTATTATGAGTGAATGAAGATTCCCAAGGCAAGCTTAACAATGCCACTCGATACGACAGCACAATTCAGCATAGCTCACAGCTCATTGGCTGGAGAGAGTCAGTGTGCCATTCTGAATGATTGAATTTCAATTTTTTTAACATTTGTTTAACATTCTCCTCCCCTCTAGTCATCAAATACAAGGACAAAAATGCTACATTTCTATGAAGATAAAGCAGTTTTTTATACCATCAGTTCCATTATTGACACACAGGTGGTGAAATGTTTTTTTTGAAGGATTTGCTAGAAAGACCTTCAGAAACAGATTGAAACAGTGTAAAGCAGATGAAGAGGTTCAATGCCTGAGATCAATCTTTTACAGTTCAGACATCTGAGCTGTAAAATAACAGTAAAGAACTACGGTCAATTCTCCACAGATGAGCGGAGTGTGTAGTGACATTAATGAAACGCACAAGGATCATCTGTTAACCTCACAAATGAATTCAGCCCATCTGATTCCTGGAAAAGTTTGGGAATAGGTCAATGACCTTGAATAAACTGGTGGGAGAAGGAGAAATGATGGACTCTACATGTTTCTCAGACCTCGGGAAACATGAGTTTGCCAGGCAAGGTATTGACAGTTCTCTTGCAGATGCTGTCAATACTGAGTCCACCCTCCCTCTCCAATCAGCAATCATGAACTGGCAGCCCACAGGCTTACATAATGCTCAACTTAATTAACTCAAATCAGAGTCACTGGAAAATGTGTGACTGTGCCCTTGTGAGGTCAGTTCGACCCTCACGAAAGGTTCAGCTAAGGCACTTTTGATACCAAAACACTCTTCACACTCTTCAACTTTTAAAAAATACTTTTAAAAAAATGAACGTCCCTTACAGAAAAGACACGAGTTTCACAAAACACACGATCACATGTTAAACACGCCACGTGATTTCATTTACATTTATTCATTTGGCAGATGCTTTTATCCAAAGCAACTTACAGTGAATTCAGGGTATACATTTATCAGTACTTGTGTTCCCTGGGATTGAACCCACAACCTTTGCACTGCTAACGCAATGCTCTACCAGTTGAGCTACAGAAAGACATGGATGTCCTATGTGAATTTATATGGGATTTACACGAAAATATTCTAATCACGTTTTTGCAAGGGGTAATTAATCTATCATGATAAAAACTTTTATTAACAATCAAACCATAAAAACAAGAGAAAAAATATATATATTTATAAATACATAAACATTGGCTAAATGATGAATTTATTAATTGTCATTGTACAGTTTTAAAGTTTAAAGTTCCTTAAAGCTGTAATCTGTAACGTTTACCTCTCTACTGCCATCTCTGTTTGAAACATAACATTGCAGATTACTTTGTGTACGTTTCTTTATTATGTTGAAGTCAAATATAGCCAGACTGACATTTCCTGGGAAATCAGACCCAACAGCTCAAATTAAAAACTTTTTTATAAACTTATTGTTGAGAAGGTAAGACAGTTTTGTACACTGATCTGTAATGTAGTTTCTCAGCTGATTTTTGTTTACTTCTAATCCAACATGCAGCTCTAAACTGTGGGCATATCGAAACATTTACTAGTGAGTTTTATTTACTTACCAATCAAGTCTGCCTTATACCAGCAGGGAGTTTTCTGAATAGAGTAGTTTCTTGTGTTGTATTTACCCTAGAGCTTTGTGACTATCTATAGATCTGCCACCTCTGTCTGCACATGGGAATAATTGTCTCTTGAAAGTACACGGTCTCAGATTCACTGTGGTCCAGCGAGAGCACTCTTTCAAAAACTGTTTCCCTGTTCCAGGACTCGAGGCTTTTAGAATTGTGAAACTGATTTTATTGTTGTGTGAATGGACAGGGATTTCCAAGTTTCTTGACTTTAATTCGGGCCGTCGTATCTGATTGGTTTATTGATTTTAAACATAATTACCTCATCTGTGTAATTGAATCTGATTGGTTCAAATCATTTGGGTCCTGGTTTAAAATTGTCTACCTCATACTATAGGTGGAAACAAAAAAGCAAAAAACAACTAAACCACATTGTGTTTGCACTTAAACCCCCTAACCAGTGAACTTCACAGGTTTGTTAAGCAGGTTGGGACTACAGCACCACCTGATGGAGG
>JAZGTK010001035.1:0-26537 GCA_036877625.1 Ambastaia sidthimunki | reverse complement strand
AACTGTAATGTTTAATGTTTGACGAAACAACATCACTTGTACAAAGGTTATAACAACATTAGGTCACATTAGTGGTTATGGCATTACGATTTGTGCGCCTCTTTCCCTGCCCCTTCCACGTAAGCCTGCTGGTCTAATAAGAAACTATGCAGCTTGATCGGGTCCCGCAGATATGAAGTCTGCACAAGTTGAAAACATTGAAGAACTACACAATTTATCCATTGATTCTAATCGGATTGAACCCTATTTGTTAAAGCTGAAACAGAAGGCAGAAGCAGAAGTAAGGATTCGACATCTGGATTTGTCGAAAACTTTTTTGATACGTTTTTTGAAGGCGAGAGACTTCGATGTAGAACTGGCGCTCAAGGTTTGTAGCATTGCTTTGCTCTTATTATGATTTAACACCTATAACAAAACACAAATGAAACCCACTTGTATTTGATACAAATTGTAATGATACTTTATTTGTGATACGTAATTTGATTTTAAAACCAGAAGGACAGGTCCATCGACAAACTACCACATACATGAAGGAAGTTAGTATGTAATACTGTAAAGCATGTAGATAAGTATAGTGTTCAACGAGAGGGTCCTCCTTAAATTAGTAGTAACAGTTAATTTTTTTACAGTACCAAAAGTTAAGAATAGTCGGCTTAGTTGCATACCATGTTTATTATTATATTATATAAAATATGTCTCTCTCTCTCTCTCTCTCTCTCTCTCTCTCTCACACACACACACACACACACACACAGAAATTAGAGAGAAAGATATATAGATATATAGATATGTATAGATATATAGATCTAAGATCTAGATATATAGTCTAAACATATATTTTGTTACTCCCACAGTAGTTCATTTATTGAAATGTTCATAATGTCTTTCTTCTTTATCTTCTATGTTGATGTATGTACTGTAAATTCATGTCCAGCCTGCTGTTGTGTTTCTTAGATTTGCAAGTATCTTTGAATTTATCTCAGTCAAACTGCCTCATTAGCGATTGAATTATACGGCAATGTTTAATCTCAAATGTATTTTTTCAACATACTTAATTGATGATACATTTTTGAGAATACTGTCACATTTTGGATAGAATAGCTTCTATTTTTTAATGGATAGAATTAATCTTCTTAAGACACTTAATCATGTCTTCTGTTCTGTCTACAGCTGTTGATTAACTATCAGAAATGGAGACAAGAATGTCCTGAAATCACTGCTGATCTCCGCTCTTCATCTGTCATAAGACTTCTCCAAAACAATTACCATGGAGTCTTAAAATCACGAGATGATGCTGGAAGTCGAGTTTTAATCTATCGGATTGGCAAGTGCCCATTCAACAATATTTTTAAAAAATTGTTGCTGCTGTTATAATAGCAAATGTCACACATTTTAACACTGTTTCCAGGTCAGTGGAATACCAAAGAATTCACAGCTTACGAAGTTTTCCGTGTGAGCCTCATTACATCGGAGTTGATTGTGCAGGAATATGAGACTCAAACAAATGGACTTAAAGCTATTTTTGATCTCCAAGACTGGTGCTTTGCTCATGCTCTGCAGATCAACCCTTCTTTGGCAAAAAAGATCTCATCCATACTTACAGTAGGTATCTATTTAAAGTCAGTTTTCATTAATGTAGGAATGTCATGAGGTAAACATGAAAAATGCCTTTTAAGAAGCATCAGTTGAGCTCAACATGATTTAACATGATTTAACAAAACAAACATCAAATCTGTTTTACAGGACTCCTTTCCTTTGAAAGTCCGTGGCATCCATTTGATAAATGAGCCTATTTTTTTCCGTCCCGTCTTTGCCATGATTCGTCCATTCCTTCCAGACAAAATCAAAGAACGGGTCAGTCCCATTCAAGTACATGTATACAGGATGCAAAGACAATTAAAGAATTTTAATAAAAGAATTTAAATACAATGTTTTTTAAACTTTAACATGCTGATGATGTTACCAACACAGCTGTGGTCTTCCTTACAGATTCATATGCACGGAACTTCATATGCCCGAAGTCTCTGTGATTGCTTTCCAAAAGCTATCCTCCCTCCTGAGTACGGAGGTACAGGACCCGGCATAGATAAAGTGTGCCGAGATTGGACTGAGTACATCATGCAATCTGAAGATTATCTTCATAAGCTCTCTGTTGACTTAGGTGGAGAAGATTCTGCTCAGTCTACTGCCCATAATTGATTAAAATGAAGGTATTTCTTACTTTGTGCTTTTGTGAAACATTGCACTTAATATTGGTGAAACTTAAATTCATAAGGAACCTTATTATGTTTCACAGGATTGAATAGCTTTTTAAAATGGTTTAAAATTCCAGAGGCCACTTTTATTTTTAGAAGTGACATTCCCACAATGACTTATTTGAACTTAATTATATTTTTGGATGATGGTATTGTATTGAATTCTTTATCTTAAAGTTAGTATTTTCTTTATCTTTATCCTACAAAGTATTTTATATATCTCTGAATATAACATTTACATTTATTCATTTGGCAGACGCTTTTATCCAAAGCGACTTACAGTGAATTTACAAAAAAAATTTTTTTTAGTACTTGTGTTCCCTGGGATCGAACCCACAACCTTTGCACTGCTAACGCAATGCTCTACCAGTTGAGCTACAGATAAAAAAATGCAACTGTTTTTATCTTTAAAATGAAGGTTATGAAGAAACTTGTGAATAGCACAAACTATTACTCACTATTGGCTTACTTACTATTGGTTAGTTTTAGTTCTGAATGACCAGTGTTTAAATTTCCATAAAAATTGACATATCTCAGGAGCAAAGTCTCTTAAAGTGCTTCTTAAAGTCTGTTATTAAAGCAGCTATACTCTTTTGTATCTAGCTGCATTTTAAATACACAAGACATGCACTTACTTTGTCAACACCGAAACGTGGGGGAGTGATGCTAAACTTTGGTCTATTGCCTTTTGCTCAGACTCTTGAGTAAATATAATCAGAGGCTAATGACCTTACTTGAGCTCTTTGTGTTTACAGATTTACTTGAATGTGAATTTTAAAAACACTGTGTGTAATTTTTTACAGTTTACTTTTCATCTCATTTGTGTTTAATATTAGAAAAACTGAACTTTGTAATGGTGAAAAATAACTACATAGAACTAGACAGATTAATACAGAATGTGCAGCTCAAATAAACTTGCAACCAGACAATTGCAAATGTTGTGTGAAATTCTTTTACCAACATATAAAAGCGTTTTTTGACAGCAATCAAATATACTAAATTGCACGAGCAACAGATTGGATTAAAATCTGATAAATAAAGAGTTAAAAAAATATCTAAAAGAACTACTATCAGCTCAACCTTTGTCCCCAGAATTGGGAGGGATTCCTCTGTTTTGCAGTTAACATCAAAGAATACTTGAAAAGAACTTGTTTTGATTTTTAAACTTTTATGCATTACTGTACGCCCTCTGCTGGTTTAACACACAATACATAAACCACAGCATTATACAAAATTATTTACTACAGGCGCTGCTGTGCAACATTATGGGTTTAATTTGAACTCAGAATGGTAAGCTTACTGACACAGCACTCTCACACGTGGCAAATACTTTATGTATTCTTTCAAATGAGCTTACTCCTACATTTAGGTAAAAAAAAAACAATAATGCAAGACAATGCTAACATAGTAATTATTTAGGCAGCTTATAAATGAATACAATCAAAGTGTTTTAGGAGCAGTTACACAAGCATTGAAGTTTGTCCCCAGCTATAGGATGAGGTGGACAAAAGCGGAAAGGGGGTGGGGCGCATCATATTAATCTGAGTCAGTGTGACATTTTATACTAAGAACAGAAAGTATAACTTTATTTTACATCCTCAAAATGTTGCTATTAATGTAAATAACGATAAATTAGTCAAACGAATTAATGGAAATGCACAAGTCCCCATAATAAGAACATGTAACCCACAGACTTAAAATTAAGACTGCAACAAAATAAATGATGCAAATCACAACTTTCACATCCATTTAGGTCGTGCAACACACACATCATTTAACCTTTAAAAACCCTGTTAAATGTGATGTTATGTAATACGAAAAACAGATATGGATAATCTCGCGATAAGTGGAATCTTCCATCTTGCCACGTTCAGCGCTCGCAGAAAACAGGGAGGAACTGGACGGCTTTGCCTCGCAGGTATCCACACGATTGAATAAGTCACTGGCATCCGTTTGACGATTGGATGACATTTTCATTTTCTCCGCCCACAATGGATACGTATGGATATGACTGGTCGAACCCGTAGTCACTCAAAAGGGGGACGGGTTGCTATGCACGTCAGCGTATGAAGACGTAGGGATCTGATTTTGCAGGGAATCATCAGTATCAGCACTGAGACTGGAATTACAGTCAATTCCATTTCTACGGAACAAGGAAAATCGAAGAACCAACAATTGCAATGGCTCCGAAGAAAAATGCAAACACCAAACACGCCAAAAAAGGTTCGTAGTATTTAATTTCCTATTTTTTGTGTCAAAAATGCGTACAGTCTTTATCACTAGCCTTCTGCATAAGGCCTTAAAGTTAATCGACCGGCATTGGTTACTATATGATAATATCAGCCACAAAGACAAAGCGTATGGGAGAATAAAGTAAAGTATATCCCCAGTTCGCTATGTAGAATAATCTCGCACTATAGAAACTGTCTTAGTTGAGTTAAATTAAAGTGCAACTGGCAAGTTATTTAATCCTCCCTATATTCTGAACAAATAACTTTTCTAATACACCAAGAATATATTAAACAGCGCAATCGTGTCTGTTTACATCAAATTACAACCGCATTCCTTTACTCTCTTGCACGACCCTCACAAGGGCTAGTATGTACAACAGTTTTTGGTAATACAGACAGCAACTAATTCCTGACCTATATTTACAGACGAATGTTTGCTCATTGCTAGAGTCAGACTTGCTCCGTGAGATCTCTTAAATGCTCACGTGTCATTATTGCTTGAGTGTGGGAGGGGTTACACGTGGACTCCAGGGTCCCATATCCACAGTCATTTTAAAAATGCTTTCTAAAGGACCCTAACTTTAGTTATTTGCATCTGTTTGTAGGAGTTAATACTGCTGTTACGGGTTCCTAACTGCGTGTTTATGTAAGAGTGATACGTGCATTCTTAAAATGTACTGTTACATTATTGGTGCTTTGCAAACTGGTCATAGCAAACTCTGTTGTAATAGTACTGTACAGGAGCGTAATATCCCCTATTTATTAAATGCTGAAATTACTTATTTTAGGATTTTTTTTCAGATGCACAGAATAGCTGGCAGAATACCAAAGAAATGGTAAAAAAATCTTGTTTTGTCATGGCGTGCAACAAATAACCTTGCATGTTTTTCAAGGGCATTTAATCCAGTGCAGTTTTATGCAATGTGTGCTTGTGTAATAAGTGCTTTAATTACTGGTGGAAAACGTAGATATTAGGCAAATTAGTGTCTCTCACAAACATTCATAATATGTCCAAAAAGTTTATGTAAAGACTGTAATTGTGTTTACACATACTTCCCAACAAGCATACATACATAGGGTAATAAAAGCTTCGTTAAATTGGTGTTATTGAATCATTTGTAATATGTTAATGTCCTATAATCATTTTAGATAACACATTATTAACTTACCATTTAAACCCTTATTCACAGTGATATAATGTAATACAAAATAGTAAAGGTTGTTCATTCAGCATTCCAGACAGGGGTGTTTGCTGATAGTATCACATAATGGGTTAAGCGCTAGGGTCTGTCCCTTTGACCAAACAGAAACTTGCTTGCTTAGAATGTGAATCAGTGGGTGTGTGTCAGTATCTCTGAAGAAGAGTGTTTCAAAGCAGACAACGCTTCCCCTAAAACAGAACGATGTGTACTTACAAGGGCACATTCAAAGCACAAAGGCAGTCCATGAGCTACAAAAGGTGTTTGATGCAGTTTTTCAGAGCAGATGTATTTGAAATAATGGGGGAAGGGAAGATCTTGATTGGAACACAATGGCAGCCATGTGACTACCAGTGGAGATAAGACCAGACAAGCATGTGTGACTTGATGGGCGTGTCCTGTTGATGTTGATTCTATTAACGTTGTATTAATGTTTAAACTGCATGTAAACATGGTTTATTTTATTTTGAGTATGGGGTGTTTTGCTACTCATTGATAATGTTTGTTTAATGTATTTGAAGGCTTTTTTAAAATTTTATTTTTGTTATTTTTTACATTTCTGTGCTGACAGATACAAACCGAAGCCACTGGCACCATGTTTGCTGTTTCAACAAGAAACAAAAGAGCCCTGTCCTTGTATGAGAAATAAATGACTCTGTGTCAGGGAGAGTCACTAAAGTTTGCCAAAATTTGCATGCTCTTTACCTTGGAGGCCTGCGTTTGCATGCAATTGAACCATACATGCAATTCAGTATGTGTTTTATTGCCTAGCGTTCTTTTGTTAAGTGTTGTAATTTGACGACTGCTCAGCCTTTTTAGATTTGATATGTGGTTAAGAACAGCAGGATGGAGTAAGCTTTACCCTTTCATACAGGCGCTTGAGATGTTCTGCCTTTCAAGCTGACGGTTCTAAAAATAATCCATTTGCTGGTCGGGTTCCATATTAAGTTCCGGCTCAATTCACCAGGAACAAAAAGCAGGAGACCTGCAGTTGTAGAGGGGTTTGGGTTAGGACTGGGGTAAAAGACGCTCACTTATTCCCCACTTCATCTGATGGGATGGGGGAGCCAAAAGCAGAAGTTAAGGTGGTGAATGAAGAAACGGGTACAGTATTTGCATGCTTTGGAATAACCTTTGTGACAGACGACATTTTAAATAAGCATATGGTGTGGAAGACTAAAAAACATTTAAAAAGACATGATTTATTTTACTCTGTTAGGTAATCTATCATTTTTAGATTAAATACGAATTTAAGTTTGTAAGAGGAGCCAAAAATTGACCTTGTTTTATAGATTACTTGAGTGCTATTATTAATATACTGTTATATGATTCGTTTAAAAGTTATCTTATGAAATCAGTTTGTAAAAATAGAATTCCGTTGTCTTGTTACTTAAGAATGCATGTAATTATCATTTGTACTGTAACGAAACGTTTTACATCAGTTTTGAAGTGCGCGTATATGTGCATAAGCTCATTTGTGTGCTTTGACCTCGAAGAACGCAGCGGACAAAACACCTGTTCATTCTTCCCACCACAGTTCTAAATGCAGATGTATTTATACATGGTCGCAGAAAGAGAGTCAGCAGTCTGAGAATAACTGGACTCTTTTAGCCTTGCTGTTTTGTCACCATGTGATTACTATGATGTGATTTGGAAATATTTCAGGGAATCTTTCATCCGTCTGCAGCAGATGTCCCTTGATCTTTTCCGTGCTTTTCAAATGGAAAACAGTTGGTTTTGTCTCAGCTTTGGGATATTGCAGATAATGCCAATATATTTTACCATCTGTTTTGGACTTAAACGCTGAGTAAACGCAGATGCACGCTGATACAAAAACAAAACCGATCCAGTTTTAAGTAATTTTATTCTGTGCATGTGTTACTCACTAATACATCTACAGGGTTTTTGTAGTTCTGCACTGAACTGATTGTGTTAAATGAATCCATGTTTGTTTTATTGCTGATTCCTTTTGTGGAAGTGTGTTTAATCTTCTTCTTTATCATCATACAGAGGCCAAGCCACAGCAGGCCAATAAGAATGGCAAGAAAGCAGAGGTTGGAGGAACCTCCTTCTTCTCCTGGTTTATGGTGCTGGCTCTCCTTGGTGTCTGGACCTCTGTAGCTGTGGTGTATTTTGACCTTGTTGACTATCAGGGTGTAATCGGTGAGTCTGTCATCTATAGATCTGAGTTCTCTTTAACAGATTTTGTGTATATCTTCAAAGTGGTTGATGTGCTTTTTGATTATATACTAATGTAATTCTTTTAATAACTGGCTCTAATTTTGCATGCAGCCAAAGCAAAGGACTTGCGCTATAATCTTTCAGAGGTTTTACAAGGTATGACATCTGAATTGATTAGGATCACTGTCTTAAATTTCATTTCATTAAAAGAAACCATTATTCTCAATAAAAAAATTATAAAACGAAAGTGCCATATTATTTGTAGTTCTTTTCTTCTAACAGTGGGATAAAAGCTTTATGTTTGTCATAGTCATAAACACAATTGATAACACGATAATAACTTTTATTAAGTAATTATTATATATAGTGTTTCGAGAACATACTAGTTGGCTTAAAGATTAAGGACATCCCTACGTTTTAGGGGCCGTTCACATGTTACGTCTATAAACGTGTGTCATGCCGCTTTCTCCTTTTATCCAAAGCGTACGGGGGTTGCGCTCCTGCAGCGTCTGTCGTTGCTAAGCAACCATGAGCTGCGGTCTCCATGACGACCAGGATGTAAATAGATATCCAAAATCCCTTGCAGTACATCTGCTAGTAGATTTATGCTATGATCAGCTATTCCTCCATCTTTACTGAGCTTTCAGTGCTGTTACGGAAAAGGTGAAGCTGATTGGTTGGTTATATGACCTGCATTGTGCTAGCAGCATTCTTGTAGCACTGGATATAACAAATGGGTTGCAACGCATGCTGCACGTCTACGTTTAAAATAACGAACCTAAAGCACGCAAAAGACGTGACATGTGAATGTCCCCTGTGGTGTCGCCTACAGAAGTATTTTATCTGATAAAAAAACACTCAAGGAATTTGTACGACTGTTAGGCTTTGTTCAGACAGACAGCAACAATTCAAATCTACAAACCTGTTCCTGCTCACATCTGTGTGTCTATGTGGTTTGACATTCCGTTTTAAAACATGCTAATGTTCTCTTATGCGTCTTGTGAGTTAAGCCCTGCGGGGATTTCCACATTGACTGCCACTGTCAGATGTTAAACCTTGAATACACTGTCTTAACAAACATCTGATTTCATAACTTGCAAAAATGAGAGTGTAGACAGTCGATCTTAAAGATTCGGTTTGAAAACTGTGTGAACAAAGCCTTAGTCCCAATGAATTTTGAATTCACTAACACGTTAAAGTAACAGCCAACTAAATCAGATTTCAATTACTTCACTAGGTAAACTTGTATCCTATGATGCTGACGGTGATGGAGACTTTGACGTGGAAGACGCTAAAGTTCTGCTAGGCAAGTGCACTACTTCCTATGAAATTGTAACAGGTTCCATTATGTTTTGCATGACCGACTTTGGTTCACTTTTGTGCAGTCAGACCTAAATCAGACCTGTGCATGTGCATGGTACATTATCACGCTATTGTCGTCATCGATCTGTTCATACTGAACACCATTTTGGAGAAGCGATGTAGGATCTTGCTTAAGTTTGTGAATCACTTACTTAAAATGAAAAAAGACCACTTAAAATTAAAATACCACGGTATTAAAAGAAAAAAAATGATGCAACAACATGTTACAAAGTGAGAAAATAATTGTGCGTTTAGTATCTGAGCCCTTTATTCATCCAAAACCGCTCCATTGATATTTCCTATGCATGCTTCATTGCTTATATCATATTCTGTGCCTCTGCTTATTCTTTCATAGCATCTTACCCCTTTTTTACAACTTTGAATCCTTATCGACTAAACCTTGCAAACAACCTCCACCCTTTCTCTGTTTCCTGCTCTCCTGCTGTTCTCTCTTTCCCTCTCTTATTTCCATGTTTACATAGGGCTGACAAAAGATGGCAGCAAAGAAAACTCAGACTCTCTTGAGGAAGTCCTCGATATGTTAGCAGAAGAGGGCACTGATTGGTTTCAAGGTTTCTTCACGTTCCTTTATGATGTTATGAGTCCTTTTGAAACACTAGAGGATGAAGAAACCGAGGCAGCCGCAGAGGATGTTGCTGGCGCGTCACAGACTGAAGGGGTTCAGGGCCAAAAGACATGCGTTATTTTAGGCCTTCAAAATCAATAGTCGTGTTTTCTACTGCGATCCCGATGAAGCACTTTATTAGAGGAGGATTTGCTCCCTAGCTGACTTGAGTTTTGTTCCAAACACTTGAAGAAATATGTTGTTGGGAAGATCACCAACAGTTCCTTTGAGGACCTATGAACTCTGTTAAGAAGATGATGTCATTATGAACACCTTTGTAAATACACCTTTGTAAATATTGAACTTATGTAGATTGTGCTTTGTTGCAGCTCTTTTGCAATAGCTGTATACTATTTAACTTTCTCATATGACATTAGTGCTGTAAGTCTTGACATTTTAATGTAGCATCTTTACTGTATGCCTCAGTTCTCTTACCAGCATAGCAAATATGTATTTCTTGCCGTTTGCTTGCAGTTTAACACTGTATATGTAACATCTTACTCCTTGTTTAGAGTCTTATTATGATTTTTCTTTGTGTGTTTGGGTTGTAAATAATTTATTCTAAGCAATTTTATAATAATTTTGGGGTAATTTCCTCAGGAATTCAGTGGAGATCATTGTGTTTTGTAATTATGGATCATTTTTTGTGCTGATAAATAGAAATAAGGCAGTTTAACATTGTCAGTTTATGTTTTAATATTTCTTTGTTAACTTGTAAGTTGCTTTCACTCTCGTTCCACAAAGATGTAGAAAATGTTGGTAGGCATTATGAATTTATCACAGAACTTTTGCAGTATTGCTATCAATAACAAATGTCACAAAGCTACTAAAAGCTAGTTAGACGACAGATTTAACCATTAACCAACCCAATATTACACAAGGGTGCCCACTTAAGGAACTTTCTCAGTTTCTCTATGCAAGAACCAGTTCAATGGCCTGTCTAGGAATCTACTCCTGAACCCCAGAGTTCTGTAACCGTCAACAAATGGTTCCTACCTGCCAATGGTGTGCCTATCAAATGTAATGTAATGTAGTGTACGTAAATAGATTCTGTATTAGCAGGCAGTGCTACAGAAGACTAGAAATCTAAATAATGTATACCTCAGGAAATATGAAACATAATAACTGTGCTTGAGATAAAGTTTGATATGATAATGATGGGTGCTCTTGCTTAACAACAGTCACTATATGTAACTAATTCATTGGGAGTTTGTGTAAAAAGGAACAGGTCAGCAGTTTCCAAGTTATGCTAAATTTTGGGATAAAGGTTGTTACCTTTTAGAATTATTTATTTGCCCTTTTTTAATTTCAAAATTCTGAATATTATACGGATTATGATTATAAATATTTTACCAGTGTTGCCTTTTTATGTAATTTGGCATTGTAGCTATGTTATCAAATGTTGAACAAACTGGTTTGTAAACATTACAATATTTGCTTTGTTAATGCAGTATTCACATTCTACTGAGACTGACAAACTCAATGATCTACTAAGATTTCCTTTTCTCTTTGCATTATTTAGAAGAATATTGGTACCATAACTGTGTTTTTCTATTAATCAAACAATAGAATTAAGTTCAACATTGGTGTATTGACTTTTTTATCTTCATAATTTACTTTGACTGTAATGTTGGCAAAGACAGAGCTTACAAGATGCGGCTTGTTTTGAGAAGCAAACATTGACTTATTTTAACATTCTGTCTCATCCACACTAGATGAAAAGAAAGATGTTTCCAGAAGAAAAGGTATCTTGCACACTTAATTGAAGTGTATGTAGTGGACTAAACTTGTGTGTTTTTATAGGGTGTAGTGGATCCACTTCTAATTGCATGATGGATCTGGCATTAAATATTTTTTAAGCTAATGTTGTTTTCTGGTTTACCAAGGAGTGTTTAACAGTAAGTTATAATTCTGCAGTTGCTACTGCATGTGTTTAGACACAGATTATTTTACAAACAAACAGCTACAAGCTTGTGTAGTCTAGAAATATAATGTTTTCTAAACTATTTGCAAATATTACTATGGAACCCTCAAAATGCTAATGGGTGCTCTGAAGTTTAGATCCTGTTACTCATCAATCCCATTGACCAATCCCAAAACCGTTCCAACTAATTGCATTGTGGCTTGACTTGTGCTTGGTGTTAGAACTTCAGTTACAATGATCAAACAAAGATCTCACTCCCTAGAGCTTTCCAACACCAAAGATGTTGGGTTGAAGCTAAGGGAAGCTCTGAAACAACAGCTCACCATCATCCATGAGAGAGTGGAGGCCAAGAAGATAGCTAAAATGGCACTGGCAGAGGTTAGGAACATCCTAGCCAAAGAGGAGGAAGAGAGGACCTTAAGCCAAATAAGAGAGGAGTCAGAAGCCAAAGCCAGAGAATTGAGCGAGGCGCGGCTGAAAGAGGAAAGAGAGAGAATAGAGAAGGAAGATGTGGAAAAGGCCATGCAGAGGATTAGAAAAGAAAAAGAAGAAAGGGAGAAAATGGCAGAAAGAGAAGAAGCAAAAAAGACAAAGAGGGTGGAGAAGGATGAGGTGAAGGAGAAGCCAGACATGGAGAAGAAATCTCAGGAGAAGCCTGTTGAGGAGGAACATAAAAAGATGGAGATGGATGGAAAAGTCAAAGAATCCAAGAAGGTTGTGGTTAAAAAGAAATTGTAAGCCAAAATTGTTTTGATACCATTGAAGATGTCTGATTTTTGCCTTTTGTGTACTACATGTTAACATCTGGATGAACTTGACCTTAGTCTATCATGAGTGGTCTTCAGAGACCACCCGTGAGATCTTTATCATAAGGCGAGACTGCATAATCATAACAGTTAGCTGCCTAATGTTCTTAAGTGGCAAGCAGCAAAACTCATGGAGCCTTTGATTGGTCAGCGCCAAAACAAGGTGCTGTTCACTAATCTTCATGAGGAAATTCTACTTCTTTTCTTAACGTTTTTTTTGTTAGATGTTAGAATCTTGATTTACTTATGTTAAATGCTAGCTTTAGTATGAAGAGTTAATCTTTGATCCTTTTTCTGATTTTGTTTATGTATAAAAATAGGTAGTTTTACTTTACTGTGAGGGAAAGAATCTTGTTTTCTCAATAAAGGATATGAATCTCAGATTTTGTTTGTCAGCGACTTCAGAGTGTTTCTTTTTAGTCTGATTTGAAGAACATAAGAGTATTTAACATCAGTAGCTGGTTTATGTTTGAAAACGGGACTTCTTCCACAAGAATGCTTATCTTTCCTCTGAATCTTTAAACTGTCCTATAAATAACCACTTTTCCTCTTTTTCTTTTCCCTATTGGTTTGTTTAAAGTCTCAAATGTGTGCCTCAGAGACAAAGTGCAGAAAAGGTCTCTAGTGTAAACCAGAAGTCTCTGGTAAGAAGCAAAAGTAAACCAAAAGTCATCAGGTCATAAAATGTAGTACATTTCATAAATGGAAGTGTAGCATTTGTTCTGATGCACTTCAAAAAGCCTTGCTTGTTTCCTGTAATTGTATTCAACACATGCCTCATGTATGCACATCCACATGTAAAACCCCCAGGACTGACAGATAAGCCCACCATTGTGACCAGTAGATCAGCTGAGGACGCCCCTGCTGAACCTGTGGAAGAAGGTAAAGTCAAATAATATCTATAATAATCTATATTATCAGGATCTGTATTTTCTTCAAACACAAGCAAATAATTCAGACAATAATAAGACTCAGTAAAATTACTGCAGGATGAAAGTTGATTGAACTTTGGTTTTTAGTTTTAAGGTTTATATTTATTTATTGTTTTTTTATCAATAAACCTAAGCAATACACTTCAGTAAATACATATGAGCATATGTACAAATGTGTGTATATACATCTGCAATATACATCATTAAAGCAAGCATTGTTACTTACTAAGTAAAAGATTAAGACTTATAGGTTGTTAAACATTAACTCTGTGTCTATTAAGACATTGTTGTGCGCGTCTGTGCCACTTTTGTTCCATTTGAAATCAGCTCTAATCAACTCTAAAAGACTTGAGAGGTGGAATCATGAGCACTTTTGTATCTGTAACAAACCAATGATAAGCCAGTATTGCCACATACCAAAATGTTGTGTAGTCCATAAAAGTAACCAGACTGACCTGAAATGAATAACAGACATGTATGACTAATCTTGTCTATTTAAAAGTTAGTATAGCCATAATTGTACAAGTGTTTACCAGATAAACAAAGGCTCTAGGACTGATGTTGTTTTCCAAGTGAAGATTAGCTTAATTGTCAAGCAAAGTCTGTCAAAAACACTTATTTGTGTTGATAATAGATTAAATGTTGTATTCATTAAAAACTATGATTAACGGGTCAAAGAACATTTTATGTTATTTCAACTGCTTGTGTTTTGATCATCTTCAGAGTCTATTGTGGAGGATGTGATTCAAGCCACTAAAGCTGAGGAATCTTCTCAGCAACCACCAGGTAAAGCTTTTGTGAAGGCCCATAAAGAGATAGTTGATCCAAGAATTCTTCCATTCTTCCATTATTTACTCACTCATGTCCAAACCTGCCTCTGCCAACATTAGTGTCAATTGATAATTATATGCAAATAATACCAACAGGAAAAAACGTTCTTCTATGTTTCATAAAAATAACATTTGGGTTTTGGAATGACTATTGCTTCAACTATTGTGATCTACCCCTTCAACTTCATTAAATTAATTCACAACATGCTCACATTCTTTAGTAGTGTTTCATTAATGTGTCACATGGATAATTAAGAATTATATTACATGAATCAAGGGGACCTCACAACCGTGCTCTCAACTTCATTTTGCAGAACCAGAGACTGTGGAGGAGGAGCCTGTCAATGTGGAGGAGGAGCCTGTCAATGTGGAGGAGGAGCCTGTCGATGTGGAGGAAGAGCCTGTCGCTGCAGAAGATGAAGAAGTGGAGGAGGTTGAAGAGGAGCAAGAAGTTCCTGAGGAAGAACCTGAAGTTGTGGAGGAAGAACCAGAGGTTGTAGAGACGGTTTCAGTTGAGGAACATACCACTGCAGAGGCTCATGAGGAAGCAGAACCAGAGGAGCCTGAACCATTTGAGGAATCTGTACCATTTGAGGAAGTGGTAGAGGAAGTAATAGCAGAGGAGGCTGCACCAGTGGAAGAAGCAGTTGAGGAAGTGGTGGAGGAGGCTGCACTGGTGGAGGAACCAGCAGAAGAACCAGCTGAGGAAACTGAACCAGTGGAAGAACCAGCAGAGGAATCTGAAACAACAGAAGAAACAGTAGAAGAAGCAGAACCAGTGGAAGAACCAGTAGAGGAAGCAGAACCAGTGGAAGAATCAGTAGAGGAAGCAGAACCAGTGGAAGAACAAGTAGAGGAAGGAGAACTAGTGGAAGAACCAGTAGAAGAAGTAATAGAAGTGGAAGAAGCAGAGGAGGAAGATGAACAAGTAGAAGAAGCAGCTGAAGAGTCTGTTCCTGATGAAGAAGCAGTAATGGAAGAGGAACCAATAGAGGAGACAGTTCAAGAGGATGAGGAAGTAGAGGACTCCACAATAGAAGAAGCAGAACTTGAGAATATGGATGATGAGGGTAAGCTTTCATGTTTTCACAAGTTTATTTAAATTGTGATCATATAAAATATAGACAAAAATGCAACCGCAAGAAACAATGCCAAAAATGGCTGCTTTTATGGTAAATTTACATGCAGTGCAATAGCAATAATATGCATATTAATGTTATCGGTTAGTATAAGTTACTATGCAATAAGAGACAAAAACAGAGCTCACTAGACAGGGACCATAGAGTATTAACAATTATCAAGCATTTTGACCTTTCATTGTCCAGTTAAAATGTCATTTGATGTACGGATTATGGTGCTGGAAGTAAGAATTTCTCCATTTAGTATTAAAAAGGCATTCTTGTGTTTTGGTGAAGGTATGTCTGAAGCTGAGACTGTATAAAATATATCTCCCCCTCTTTTAGTGCAGTCATCATTAGTAATGTGATGTAATATTATTAGTAATGTAGCTTGTTTCACCTTTTAGCTTTTCTTATTAATTGCACACAAGCTGCATGTTTATGACAGACTGAATGTACGTCGTTTAAAGTGATATTACTTT
Organism: Ambastaia sidthimunki; assembly: GCA_036877625.1. Taxonomy (NCBI): domain Eukaryota; kingdom Metazoa; phylum Chordata; class Actinopteri; order Cypriniformes; family Botiidae; genus Ambastaia; species Ambastaia sidthimunki. The sequence goes on along the minus strand of JAZGTK010001035.1, from coordinate 10,592 downwards.
GTTGTAAAATGTGCATTTGTGCTGTTACAGAAGAAATAGCTGTTGAGGATGAACAGTTTGAGGAAGACACTGCAGGTTCGATATTTTAAGTATATTTATACGATATACACAATAGACTTTTTTTATATTGATGATTGTATATTTTTTATTTATTTGTTATTGTATTTATTTACAGAGGAAATTACTCAGACAGAAGGACATCCTGAAGAGCCCACAGGTAATCAGTTTCGCCATTTATATTCCTTGTCATAATAGTTTTCATTTGATTAAACGTTAATAGAGAATTTAAAATGATATCAAACATCAATTGTGTCATACACAACATCAATTATTGTGTATTTCTTGTGTTGCAGAAACATAAAACATGAGGTAATTTGGAAGATGTGGAGTGGATGAGCATTCCACTGGAACTGTGCAGCTGCCAATCCTCACAGTGCAGTTTAAAATAACACCTTGTTTTAATTTTTCCTGATTTTTTTTTTTGACACCCAAGCCTATTTGTTAATTGATAATGTGGTCTTTTGTGCACAAATCCTTTTTTGTTTTTAATGTTGTCATTTTTTGTTTGGTTGATTTTTTTTTTTTGTTCCCTTTTCTATAATCATAGTTTTGTGTCTGTCCTGTAGGGTAGATTTGATAGCCATTTTTGATCATGGATAATAGTTGGGTTGTAGTTTCCTATCCTTTGTGTACAGACACCTTCATGTTGCTTTGTAGCTCAGATCTTCACATTTCACTCAGCATTAATTTATCAGTGTCTCTCTGGTGTTGAATTTTTCTTGCTTTAATGTGAAGGTACTATGCAAAGCTGCACTGATCTCACGCTTTGATTTCATCTTTGAGTTTTGTACTACCGATATGTATTGAATTTACATTTCCAATGTTGCATATCAAGGACAAGTTTATGCTGGCAGGTTAACCAAGATAATTATGTGAACTGTGGATGGAGTGCTTGGGCAAGCATGTGCATGTTTGTATATTTGTTTGAAAGTTCATGTATAACTCAATAAGAAACAATCTTTTGAGCCATTTTTCCTCATTAGTTTTACTGTCAAGATTTGAGTACCTCTCTGTAACTGTGTTTTGCCATAAGCTTATAAAGAGCAGAACATATTTTGAAAAGTCAAAAGATTCACAAGCATTTTTAAATCAGCGTAGGTTTACACCCCATTCAGCCAATTTTCTTTTAATAGTTTTGTAGTAGGATGTGTTTTTTCATGTGAAACTTTTGAGTGTTATTTTGCTCTGTGACTCGGAAATACAGCTAATGTGGACCAGGACACCGTACAGGCTCTGCATTGAGTTGTGTTTGTCCCGTCACTGTTTTCTCGGCTCATATTTGGATAAGCTACAGGCTCTTTGTTTCAGGCGGACACTCCAGCTGCTGTGCAGTATGTGTGTAAACCTGAAGGCAATCGAACTGTGTTGTTTAAAGGAAGTGTCATCATATGTAATGACTGGTAAAAATGCCCACATAAATTGTGCTTCGAATATGGAGCAACCAATTCTACAAAATATTTTATTTTTATAGCAGGGTAAACACTTTTCCAAGTGGGACATCAGTCAGTACATGCTAATTAATTAGTCAAATGTCACGCACTCCGTGAATTTCAGAGGATTTATGCTGCCCGTTTCAACTTTTGCAAACACAGCTGTAAAAAAACAGTTTTGTTTGCATTCAGGAACGTGCTTAAGGGCCTTAATAAAGTAAATGGGTAAAAAAAATTCTTTTGAAGGAAACTCCTGAGTTCTGGCTCCTGAATTGTTTCACTGTGGATGAATTTTTTAAATTATATTATGTGTACACTGTGGTTTTATGGGGCCTGCCAGACTAAATTCTGTATGTGATAGGCTATAGGGAATGCTGCAAATCTCTTAAAATCGATGGTTTTGCTATGGCTGCAATATAGTTTTATAGGGTTTGTTTGTTTTTTACAACACTAGAGGGTGTTTTTGACCGTTAACACTTTTGAAGTCAATGTGAATTTTTACAGTGGTATTCATTTTAGGTAATACAAATTTTACTTTTATAAATATATTTAGGGATTTCATTTTAGGTTTTGACACTTTAGAGTCGAATTAAATTTTACAAAAGTGTTCTAAAACTTATAAAAGCCATATGTAAAAGGTTGATTTAGCAGCCTTGATATGGGCCATACTTCAATGGACACCTTGCAACCAGCAATAAAACAATTTAAAAAGAGGTCATTTTAACAAACGTTTACTTAGAACTTTCTATTCAGAGGTTTACATGAAATCCTGCTGTATAGCCTAACTTGTTTTAAGTTATTAAGATAATTGCAATTTTAGGGAGTTTGGGTGACAAATCTGTAAATGTTTTGAGTGCTGCAATAAATGTTGGGACAATGATAAAGCCATCTTGATCTTTCTCATTTTGTTCTGTTAATTTCTGAAATCTTTTCATTGTACAAATGTTAACTAAAATACTGAGATTCAAGAATAGATCCTACCACAATGCAATATATTTAGTCAGCACATAAGATACATTATGTATCATAATGTATAATATATGTACACGTTTATTTACTTTCTTTATCTGTGATTTTCTCTATATAGGGTGATGCATCATTTTATTTATCATTTATTAGATTTCATTTAGAAGTATTTTTTAATATGTACAGATTACTGAGCTGCGTAGGGAACTTTTATTTTGACGTGTTTTTCGTGCAGTCCACTAGCAAAACGCAGACACGGTTTTTGCTAAATACTACCAAAGAATTAATACATCAATTAAAAGAGTAAATAAATGCTAAATACATGTCCATAATAGGCAGTGAAGGCCAGAGTCAGGATGTTGTTCGAAAAAAAAAAAAAACAACACTGCGCATGCGCATCGTGGAAAGGGGAAAGATCTGTAGGAAAGATCTCTAAAGAACTGTGCTAAACGTAATATTGGCGCCCGTGTTATTTTATTAACCGCATAAAAAAGCCAATTGGACAAACTAGGTGCCTTAGTAGTTATTTGGAAATAGCTCAATGCTTTAGAGTTTTTTTTCTCTATTTGCTTGAATGACTCTGGTTCCAGAAACCCGGAAACACAACGCAGAGAGACAGACGCTGAAACTGACAGCTTGTGCTCATTTCAATGGTCATTGGTAAGAATCGTGTGTTTTTTATCTGTTATTTGGGTTTATATAAACGAACTGATAAAAATATATGCATATACATACATCAATATGTTCTAGGTTTTTCTATTGTCTGCCGTGATTTGTATAAATAAAAAGCGTCATTTTAACCGGTTCAGTAATGAATGAGAGTAAATGGCAGATCTTTAAAAATAAGACAGATTTTCTTGTAAATGCAAGAAAATTAAATGTTTTGTGGCCTTATTTGGTTTATAGATTATTTAGGTTTACTAAATAATTAGGTTATATTAGGTTTACTGTTTAGGTTTATTAGGTTCACAGATATTTTTTTAAATGACAGTTCTGAGAGTTTTTTTTTGGTGGAAATTGGTTACCATGATAAGCTTCTGTTATGATAGGGATTCTGTAAGAAAAGGGATTCTGTAAGAAAAGTCAAAGACCCAGTTGCAGATCTAATTATAGGAAGAACACTATATAAGGATTTTTATCAAGGGATTAAGAGACCACAAAACCATTTAAGTGGAAAGTTATTCAGAAACATAAGCAACCACCTGAAATAATTTTTTTTGCTACTGGCATTGGAGTCTCAAACGTAGCTGTCTACCTAGTCAGAATATTTAGGGTTACTGTCTATGCAGACATTAGACAGTAGATAAGAGACACAGACTAAATCAAACAATGGGCTCATAAATTGACAAAATATTACAGCATAATTTTGAATGCAATACAAAACTAATGGGAATAAATATATGTTTTTAGGTCAGATCTGAAAGCGAGTTCCTACATAAAGGCAAAATGTCTGATCCTTGGCAGGATGCCATGGACCATGCAGTTATCTTGGCCCAAAAATCAGGAGAGGTGAGACCGCATGTATTTTCTTAAACCTGAGTACTATTTAAAACAACTTGCAGATCATTGTTACTAAAAAGCCTTTGTTGTCTTCAGATTGTGAGGGATGCTTTGCAGAATGACATGAAGATCATGTGTAAAAGCTCCTCTGTGGATCTGGTCACTAAAACAGACCAGAATGTGGAGCATCTCATTATTACATCAGTGAAGGAGAAGTTTCCTACCCATAGGTATTGAGTCCTCTGTGGTAACACAGTTCAAAAGACATCTAAACCTTCTAATGCATATTGTGTGGGATCTATGATAGAGCATCCACAGGCTTTGATTCCATCTGTTTCAGCTTCATTGGTGAAGAATCCGTGGCTGCAGGAGAGCCTTGTGTTTTGACTGACAACCCGACGTGGATTATTGACCCTGTGGATGGAACCACAAACTTTGTGCATGGGTAATGTATTCATATTTAAATCTCTTATATGGCTAAACTGAAATTAGAAACCCTTGTTCAGACATTATATAGCATATAACCAACTGATTCCTATGTAGCACGAGGTTACACAAAATAAATGCGCTTTCCTTTGTCCAGATATCCATTTGTTGCTATATGCATTGGTTTCGCTGTCAACAAAACGGTAAGCATCATTTATTTTCTATTGCTCTCTCATTCATTTTGGAATAACACAGTGACAGCACCGGTAATGGATGTTCACAACTGCGTGGCGGCATGTAAAATCGGAAAGTGATGCTTTGCTTTCTTTAGCTTTGTTTCCTTTCATCAGTTTAAGTTCCTGAAACCCTCAGTTATCATGTCTCAGAGGGTCAGACATTAATCCAGTGGAAAGAACAGCTGTCAAACGAATGGCTCTTCTCTTGCAGTTAGAGTTTGGGGTGGTGTATAGCTGTGTAGAAGACAAGATGTACACCGCCCGTAAAGGAAAGGGTGCGTTTTGTAACGGAGAACGCCTACAGGTGTCAGACCAGAAAGGTAAGCGAGACTCAGTTGATCTCATTGTGTTTGTGTCTGATGTTGACGGTCATCTGAATTCTCTTCAATTGTTTTGAAATTGCACGGCAGAAATCAACCAGTCAATCGTTGCTACGGAGTTTGGCTCTAACCGAGATCCTGATGCTGTTGACAAGATTTTTTCTAACATGAGGAAGATCTTGTGTTTGCCAGTTCATGGGTATGTGCTGTTTTTCCTCCATACGCATAACCACATTTACTTAATATATATAATAAATGGTAAATATGGCTATTATGGCTTAAATGATAAATATATTTCTTGATAAGGATTCGTGGTGCGGGGTCGGCTGCTATCAACATGTGTCTGGTGGCGTCTGGTTGTGTGGAGGTTTATTATGAGTTTGGAATTCACTGTTGGGATATGGCAGCCGCTGCTGTTATAGTGTCTGAGGCTGGAGGAGTTCTGAGGGATGTTGAAGGTGGGAAGAGCTCTTCTAAGTTTGTCGTTACATAATTTAGAATGTTTAATTCAACTGTATCTCATCTCTGTTTGGATTTCAAAGCATTTACTTTTAGAAAATTGTTTTCAGTCATAAGATGTGATATAATTGTTGTTTATTGTAATGGTTTAATGGAGCTTGTTTGAAATGTCCTCAGGTGGACCAATGGACCTGATGGCTAGAAGAATTGTTGCAGCTAATAATGAAATAATCGCAGAAAGGATTATCAAAGAGATTGAGACGTTTCCTCTTGTTAGGGATGATGAACCTGTAAACCCTATATAATAAATGTCTATTGTTACTGTGTTCAGTTTGTATTTGGCATCCTTTGTATTGTAAATTATCACTGTTATACAACGTTGAAATAATGCATTAAATTATATGCATTTAATGCATTAAATATATTTTGTCCTGTGTTTACCTACTGAGTGACATTTTTATTTTTTCCATTTAAATGTAAACTAAAGCTATTTACTAGTAACATTACATTTACCTGTATATATTTTAAATATGTTTCTAATTAAAGCATGCAGAGCACAAATTGTTTCTGGCAAATACCGCCACATTATTTCCTAATTACCTTCAACAGAAAACAATGAGACTGTTAGAAAATAACGTTTTATCACAGTTATCCACACAATACAATAACCAATTGCAACACATAACCTTTCACACGCCTTAGCGATCAATACTTCACATAATTCACATATGCTAAATCTGTAAACTTGTGCTCATAAAATGCATATACTGTGTAGCTGACTTAGTATAAAATTAATATAAAACCTAACAACAGTTACAAGTATGAGCCAACCCTCATTGCCAACAATTAGAGAAAGCCACAGTCTTAAACTTGTGTGTTGAGTGTTCAGAACAATACAGAGGTTTTAAGCGCCTTAGATCCCTTAGTGTTTGTATTAAAAAACAGATGCAGTCTGCATCACTGCTATCCTGCTACTGCTTTGCCCATTTATAAGCAAACTGCAGGGGTAAGGTGTTTTCAATACATGTTAAAATGAAACACCAAAAACACTTTGGCTGGTCATAGTGTTTGACTGTTAGTGAATGGAGACAGCAGAAGTCCAGGGATGAGCTCTGATGGGCTCCTCAATCACTGAGCAGCAGCAGTTGCTGTGAGTCCTCGGGAACAGTTCGACTCAACATCGAGTACCACGGAGCTCCCGCAGCAGGAGGGGAGGAGGGAGAAGGTGTAGGAGGAGCTTTCTTCAGTCCAGAGGCTGCAGTGCTGGTCAAACTCACCCTCTCCTTTAAAATCTGAGACAGGAACACACACTTGATTAGGGCTGTCAATCGATGGAATTAATGGAATGAATACATAACATGGCGATTAAACATTCAAATAATTCATATGTTTGTTGTAAACAAAGCGCTGAATAACAATCACAAGAAGACAATATATTATTTTTTATTTCGATGTCACTGAGCATTAGCCTCATTGGCCTACAGTCCACAACAATCAATTCAATCAAGTTTGTCCATCTGTCTAAGGTCAATTCAGGGGCCTTTCTAATCTTGTTGGTCAATTGACTTTGTTGGCCATTTTTTTAACATTAATTTCTTTATTACGTTATTTATTTGATAACTAATTACACTTACAATTGGCAGCCATACTTTATACACAAACATTTTGTTTTAAATGGTTACTGATTTGGATCTAGTAAGCACTGACCTGTCGAAGTCTGTCCTCGTACCGTTGATCCGTCTCTGAAGGTGGTTTCTCTGGGACTGGCACTCTCCACCGGCCCAATTCTGTCCTCAACTCTGCCCCGTCAAACAGCACCACAGGGTCCAGTGCATTCTGGTTTATTACCTCCACCAGGCACTCTTTATAATGTAACCTTCAAGCAGACAGAACAAGGGTTTGCTGTATTTATGCAAGAACATACCGACAACATAATGTGAGCTTTGAGACCAGGGTCTTTAATGAACTGTTGTTTACATGCAGTAGCCGCTGTATTCAGGGGAAGCTAGTCGTCCACATGGCTCCTCTTTCACAGCACCCGTTTCCTGGAACTCCATTACACCACAAATACCTATAAAACACATTTAAACATATAAAAAAATGACAGGTGCAAACAAACAGCCAAAACTCCATAAACATAACGCTCACAGGTGGACACAAACCTTTTGAGTTGCTCCTCATTGTACCTTTAGGGCTGAACATTAGAGGATGTGACACACCATAGTGCTAAAAAGTAACAACACACAAATAAACATATATTAAATAAATAACATAGATCTAAAATAATATGGTAAGTAAATAATAGATGTAGAGTTTTGGGTGCACTGTTTCTTTAAGACATGATAGGGGCGGTTCACACCTGCAGCAGGTTTCGTAGTCTTTGAACACTCCAGTCTCTTAAATGATACAGGCAGTCTCTAGGGTGGTGAGCATGTAGCCCCTTAGCTCCACAGTCAGCAGAAAAATTACAGGCCTGCAGAGACACCATTAATAACAACAGATTCCCATTCACAACTGATACACAGCTATTTGGTAACTCCAGCAGGACAAATGCATGAGAAAGAAACTTACAGAGCCCTGTCTGAATGGCTGACTGCAGCTCCCGCAGAACTCATGCTGGCACTGTGTGCATCTGAAATGCAAACAACCTCCTCTAGCCAGGAAGAACCGGAATTTGCATTTTGGACAGTCTGGAGGGCACATGCAAAACGTTAGGAAGGATAAACCAGGACGCTTTCAAGTTCAAGCAGACCTTCAGAAGTTGGTGTCTCATCCATGTTTTACCTATTTTGTTTGTGCTAAGGAGCTGCTCCAGCTTTGAGTTCTGATATTCAGGGCTGTTGAGCTGCTCCCACTCTTTGAACTTCTTGCAGGAGATTCCTTCATGCTGTGGAGCCCACTAGAAAAACAAGCACCAGGATCAAGAACCTCCATCAATAAGAGATCAGGAGAGCTATCAAAGCGCCTGATGCATGCTGAACATTTCAGAATATTCTGAAACCTGCACAAAAAACGATATGATGTTTGTGAGAAGATCACCTACAGGCTTTTTGCACTGAGAGCATGTGCTTTTCCCACAGCTGGGGCAGTCCATCCTCAGCCTGTCTGCTTCATGAAGGAGCCCAAAGCAGCACTAGAAGATAAACAGAGACACCGTTTAAAAAATGTAGAAGTATAAAATGCTACTGTGCTCAGGTGTGAGATTACATCAAATATTTCTGAATGATGGAACTTACGTGTGCACACCAACGAAAGTTGGGCATTTCCTGCAAAGCCTTGTCTCTGAGCTTGCTTTGGAAGAGCTCGTGGATCTGAGGGTCCAAATAATACCTGATCTACAAGTATAAACAACATTTACAGTACATTATTGCCTATTCTGTTTAATCAACTTCATGATACACTCCATGGAGTCCATGGTACTTCATGGAGAGTCCATTCCAGAGTCCACTCTCCACGGTACTCTCATGGTTCCATCACTTCAAAAGCTATAGAAGCTGGTTGGAGCTTCACACCTGTGTGTCGAGTAGACTGAAGTACTCCATTGTCTCCTCCCTTTTGCCTCCTCGAACATCAGGACGATTACAGAGGGGACACACCGCGTGCACTATACTCTTTTCTTTAATGACCGAGGAGAAGTATTTCTTAAAACAGCTCTCACAGAACGTGCAGGAACAGTGTGTCATGGTGATCATCTAAAAGATCAAGAGACAGATACAAAATACGGCTAAAACAACTTACTTGCATTAATAATATGGGTGAAATTTTATCTCATAAATTCTGTGAAGAAAATACCCAGGTCATTTTCTTCTCAATATCTCCTCAAAAAGAAATTGTATTTTGCAAAAGTTTCAGTATGCCAATCCCCAACCCCCCCCCCACATATACATAATAAGTAATGAGAGTGGTAATGAGAATCTAAGTAAAATATTCTTCCTTCTTTATGATTTTGGAATGAAATATGACTGGCACATTTTCTTTGTGAGGCGTCATAGGATTCACCCATGTGCATATATCATCTGAGATAAATAATTCACAGTGGTTCAATTCGTATTCGACTAGCAGCCTTTTCATTTATTCTCACCCTGTTAACGGATACTTGCTCCTGGCAGATGGGGCAGTCATGGGAGAGATACTTCAGAGCTGAGGGGAGGTCTCTGCACGACTGCACCGCTTCCAACACGTCTGTGGGGCTGAAGCTGCAGCCGTCCAGACTCAAGATTCTCCTGAACATTTCAGCTTTCTCACCCTGGACACCACCTGGGATCTGACAGTAGGTTGTGTGTATAGTGCAATCCTGTGCAAACGAGCGAGAAGCAGGTGAAAAGGAAATTCTGAAATGGCCCTTTCTTACCTCCATATCTTCAAACCTCTTCAGCTGAATAAGAAAATGCTGCTCATTAATTGTAATCACCCTGTCAGGCTGTTTCAGAACCTGCTCTGCATCTGTGAGGAAAAAACAAGAAAAATCACACCATTTAAATTAAAACATTTTATTTTAACCTGTTAATGGTTGCAGTCACCAGCCCAATATTTGGTGTAATAATGACCTTTTTGTGATGCTTTTAACTTAGCAAAACAAAAGAAAATAAACTATATTCTTCAGAAAGAAAATGAAATTTTTTGAACTGTAATATTCTTTAAACTATATGATTCTTGGCAATTAAACACCCATCATCTGTAATCAAAAATGTAGAAATATGTAAAACAGTCTGTATTAGACACTAAAAATATGATTTTTTTAAATGAAATAATTATTTTTATGCCACTTAACATGGACACATAAAATCCACATGGATTCTCTTAATCAACATATAATCCCACCAATAAATGGTGAATGTATAAATCAGCACTATAAATCAGACAAAGTATCTTTTTTAGTGATTTAGTTGGATTAAGTTTTCACTAGTGTACTGTACCTCTGCGGTGTCTGAAGATGACCCAGGCCTGGTCCGGCCGTGCTGCAGGATATTTGACATCCAAAACCTCTCCCCCTGCGTTGTGCTTCCTCTGGAAGTAGATGGTTAGCTTGTTCCTCATCTTGCTCGGCGAGACCCCCACAGGAAGTCTGCTCACCACCAATTTGTAACAGTTATCCACCAAGCCTGCGTGAGCCGCGTGATCGCCGACAGTTTCCTGCCAGTTTACTCCAGCATCTTTATGAGAAAAGTGTGTTTTAATTCAGTGTAACATTAGCA
>JAZGTK010001034.1:0-46369 GCA_036877625.1 Ambastaia sidthimunki | reverse complement strand
TTGGGGCACAAAAAAGCTAATGAAAACCCTGCTAAAGATCACCAACTCACGGACCATTCAACAGTGACAATCTCACCACACTCCTGGGACTCTTTAGCCACATGTATTGAGGTCCGGCCATGAGCAGACCACCACAACAGCACCAGTCAGTATCAAGAGACCAGCCTTCACTAGCTGTCAAATCCACAACACAGACAATGATCAAGCAGATGGTCACACATGCCCAAAAACAGGTACGACAACATGCATTCCACACTCTGGAGGATACCCAAGATACTGTTTTCCTCTTAATTAGCACCCTAACATTCACAGACAGTCATAATTAGCAAACAAATGTGAGTGTCAGGATCCAGTTTTCCATATTTTTTAAGGCGTCTTGTTAACCTGTCAAGCTTTGACATGTTTGGTGGCTCTCCATCTGCCTAAAGCTCTGTATTCATCCGTGAGCCTCCCAGAAGTCTCGTCTTTCTGCCCACTGTCTGCAGCTTTATATTAAGTGATCTATCTTCCTTTCCTCCCCTGATCGTTCTGTCATCCAGCATGGATGATTCTGCCGTACTCTTAACTGTCATGGCTACCCCTGTGTCCTTCTCTCAGTCTATCTCACAATTCACTTGTGCACTTGAGCTTGTGGATCGCCCGCCCGCCCACTGGGGTGCCATATTGAACATGGCCTCCACAATGAAGATACAGAATGATTGTGTCAAAACGTTTTCTCCAGAAGCAAGGTGATCAAAAGTAGAATTATGATATATCTGGGCATTTATTTTCTTCTAGTTTGGTTCCTTTGCAGTTTCTTGGTAAAATAACACTTGCTGAAGTGCAAACCTGTGGGTTATTTATATATATGTGTGTGTTTACGGGTGGGTGAAAAAGAATCAATAATATATTCAATATTTAGTATTTGCAATATTTTATGAAATTCTTACACAAATCAATATTTTTAGTTACATGTGTTGAGATGCCTGCCAATCAGATTAAGTCTGTGAAAAAGCAAAACATGCCAGCTAACAATTTTAGGTTGGACATTTCCCTAACATTTCAATTAAGTAACAAAAAACATTAAAACATCTAGGAACATTCAAAACATCTTTTTAAACATTATTGTATTAACATTATTGCTTGACTATGTGAACATTACTAAATTTTTTAAATTCTGTAACATTTTCAAAACGTTCCACTAACAATTTAAGACGTTTTTGATATAATAAAGTTTTTTTTTTAAATATAGATATATAATGTTTTAATTCTACTTTAGAGGGGGGTTAATGTTTTTTGATAATTCTGAGATAATTCTTTTAAGAACATTTGCCGATGTTTTTAGCAGTTCGATTAGCTGGGATACTGTGATATTTGGTCGGCGCTAATATATTCTATTCAGCCAAAATCCTAACTCAGAGTAAACTAAGAATGTAATTGCACATAGCATAAAAGTAGAAGATTGCAATAATTAATAGTTTAAGAATTACGACTTTATTGTATCATGACCTAGATATCAAAATAATTATATTATATTAAAAGAGATATCAAATCTCTGCTGATCTTATCCAGTAAAGTTTGCAAGAAATGCATCTAGTTATGAGTTAAATTGCGTAAAAGTGATGCTACACTTTAAATTCTTAAATTAAAATTGAAGGGAAACTTTAGTTTTGGAAATCTGGCCTGTTCAGCCTATATGGCATCATTTTGTCAGGATTCAAAAATAACCTTTTACAAATTAACATAAACCCCCTAATCCCAATGGACCACTGTCTGCTTTTAAAAGACACTTCTGAGAATTCCAGTCTCTCAGCATCTGTCAAAAAATCCAGCATCCTTTTCACTTTTGCATGCTCTGTTCTTTTCAGCATTTAGCTGCATGTATCTGCATCCTATGAGCTCTTTAAAATCCTGCAATCCATAAAGTCTGAGACCTCTAGTGACAATGCTTCTGTGTTGCTCTTTAGTAATTTATTATATAATTTTAAAAGTTAGCATTTAGTATTGTCTCCTTTTTCTTTTTTGACAGTGAGCACTTAAGCTGACATGGACTCAAAAGGTTTGTGTATAAAATGATGATCCATGGTATTCCAGCATAACAGGAATTGTTTTACAATATTATCTTGTGTTTTTACAGAAGCAAGCAAATCTGAGTTAACATAGTCAATGTCACAAAAATCACAGATTTAAATGGTCATCTGGAATTCTTAAAGGAATACTTCAAAATTGAAAATAAATGAAAAATTTTTCCAAATGTTATTTCAAACCTATTTAAACTTTTTTCTTCTGTGAAACACAAAAGACATTTTCTCAGAAATGTTTCAGTGGTTTTGTGTCTATACAGTGGGGGTCAATGAGTGCCACTGTTGTTTAGTTATCAGCATAATTTAAAATTTCTAATACTGTATTCACAATAACATGTTGTTTAACATTTTAAAAATCCTATTACTTTCTGATTCTTTATTTCAAGAATAAAATAAGATATTGCCAGTCAGATTTTAATATGGTCTCAGACGTTTAGATACCACTATTAAAAAATTACAAGTGGACCTCTGTGTGTTTTGTATCGTATTGTAGCTGCCTGGGGAAGTGTCAAATCATTCCCTGAATCCTACTTAGTATATCACTTCAGTGTAGTAAGCAGTTAACCCGCACATTTCTCCATTACATTACAGGCCCCACTGAAGCCACCTGATGTGCTTGAAATGGACGTAATTGAGTGGACCGAAAAGATAATTAATGGCCAATCAATGAACATGCAATAGAGGAGGGACACGTATGGCGTGCAGGGGATTCAATCTAAAAGTTATGAATGATTTATCAGAGGAAGCAGACTTGCATGACAATACCAAACTGTACGTAGCAGCCCAGCTTTTTTGCAACAATTTTTGGTTGTAAGAACGTTTCCCTAGCGTTTCTATAAAGTAACAAAAATGTTAACAATGTCATTTTGTCAAATTGTAGGAACATTCAAAACAGCCTTTTTTTAGACGTTGTATTAATGTTATTTCTTGAACGTTTTTAAAATGTTCCACTAACAACTAAAAATAACATTTTTCATGTATAGATATGTAACAGAAAAAAGGCTCTACTGACATTTCTGCAAGAACGGTTTTGATCACTCGAAGAGAACTTTTAGAGAATGTTAGCAAACGTTCTGAAAACATTCCCTGTTAGTTGGGGAGGGGCAGTTTAATAAGCTTTCACTCTAATCACCATTACAGGTGGACCTCTGCATTAATCCAGTGTGTGTTTATATTTTTTTACACTCAACTTCATAAACCTAGGTTTCGTTGCCTGGTGTAATACAAATAAACACTTTATGGTGTGTTTGGGTAAAACTGTTCATAAAAGGATACGATTGGCTGTCAAATAAAAAGGTGCGATAGTGTGTCTTGATCCACAAAGGTCATTCAGTCCCTTTAAACCACTTCAGGTAAATTTTTTCACACCTTGTCCATTTTCTGCCTTCGGTGTTTAATTAATGTCAAGGGAACGAACGACTGAATGTGGAAACTGTCAATTTTTCATGCGTTCATTATTTATATTGCTGTGCAGACTGGCACCAGACCACAGCAAATCTGTCTGCTGAATAATATGACACATCTTTAGGTGATGAGTGTGATGTAAATATGGTGTTTATTTTACTTATTAAATTGTCAAAACATATCACAATAAATCAGCTTGGCTAGTTTGCACATACAGAAATTGATGTCACGATTCTCCTTTTAGCATTTTTATTTTCACCGCTTGCAATTATGAAACGTGCTTTATTGGATTTGCATTTACCTGAATGATTTAAATTGTTTATCCATGAAGTTCTGTAGTGTGATAATAAAGAATTAAATTTGAATAGAGAATAGTGTTCAGAATATTCAGGATATTCATAATCTAGAATATTCTGGATCCTCTAGATGAAATTGATCTTTAGTAGGAAACCCCAACTGAAGCAAAAATAGAGATTCAAGATTTTTATAGTATTTCTATATAATATTACTTATATTATTTCTATTCAAGTATTTTGGTGATACCCCAAAGGGGGGGTTAATTTTCCATTATTAAAGCTAGAAAGTAAAAAATAACGCTTTTTCATGATTAATGTCAAGATTTCTATATAATATTACTTATAATATTTCTATTCAAGTATTTTGGTAATACCCCAAAGGGGGGGCCCTAGAAAGTTTTATACTTCTATGGAGGACTTTAAATGACTTTAGTAATATCACAAATACTGAATATGGAATGATATACAGTATAATGAGTTAAAAGGAGCATATTTCTGATTTTCGGGTCAATTTTGTGGAACATGAGACTGGTTGATGTCGGGCTGTAGGAGTATGTAAGACAAAAAACATCAGAACATACTTCAAGTTTTACCAAATGTACTTATGGAACACAAATAATGAAGACAAGTAATTCATTATAAGCACAACCAATGATAATTCTTACCTGTCCATTCTTCTTGAGGTCGGCCCACATGCTGGTCCCATCTCCACCTCTCATTAGAACATGGTATGTAAAGAAGTAGATGCCAGGCAGAGGACATGTGAATTTGCCAGTGCTGGGCTCATAGTAGTTGCCTACATTGGTCACCACATCATCAAACTTCAGCACATCAGTGCCTTCATGTTGCTTGCGCAGGCCTGCGTAGAAAGCAATCTTAGGGCTGTAGAATGATGGCACGTAGCCACCAGGGCCAGGACCAGGGGGCCCTTGTGGACCTGGCTTTCCTGGCTCTCCAGGTGGTCCTCGTGGACCCGGTGGCCCTGGGATTCCAGGGGGCCCCCGATAACCAGACTTTCCCCTCCGGTTTGGAAAATCAGGAGGTGCTGGTGAAACAGCGGTTAGCTCCTGGCCTTGAGACGTGGTGTAGGGGTCACAAACCATTCGACAACTTCCTAGCATTTCATAATGGCTTCCCGCATTGCCAGCTCCTCCTCCTTTAGTACTATGGACCAGTAAAGGGATGGCAACCAGGAGAATCAAAACCATGGCCACACCCACGGCAGCTCCTATGACACGCTTGCGGCGGCTGAGCCGGGAGGCGGCAAGCGTTAAAAAGTCCTCCTCTCCTTTGGGTGGAATGGTGCCCGCCAGCGTGGAGGTGGAGAAAAAACTTGCTAAAGAGTGAAAGGGGGTATGGGAGTGTGTGCTTAGGTACACAAAGAAAAGACACACCACAGATATCTATAGAAGGATGAGGCCAGTTGGGAGAGGGGTAATAGATGAATTTATGGATGAGACAAGGAGACAGAGAAGAGTGTGGGGCATACAGAAAGGAACGGGTGCAAAGGGACTGGTGGTAGGACAGGGTGGAGAGCAGACAGAAAGATCTGGTAGAGAATGGAAAGAAACACTGCAACAGAAAGGTGCGGCACGTAAAACGGTAAAGGACGGTTATACGGTAACTGGACGCGAGGACATAAGATGGCTCTTGGCCATCTTATACATGACAACAACACAACTACGGTATTACTTGGGTTACAATGAGGGTTTTTAAAAAGCTGTAATATTTTGGCTAACACAGATCTTTTACTTTCATTATCCTTTCTGCACTGGTAATTGTTATCATTTGAGGTACACAGTTAAACGAAGAGGACTATTTGAGGCTCTCTTTTGCATAAGTGAACAGTAATAACCTCTATTGTGTGTGTGTGTGTCGCCTCAAGTTCTGTCCACTTAACAAAAGATTTCTTAGGCAGTACAAGCTTGCAAATGAACAGTTACAAAATTCAGTTCATAAAGGGTTATGCTTGCACAACAGAATTAGGTCCAACAGTGTCAAACAAAGCAAATTAAACACCTGATAGGTGCACCAAACGCTGACTTTAAAGTGAGGAATCTTTCATCCAACGTTCCACGTTTCTGAATATTCTGGTGTGTGTTTGTCCAGTGCCCTGCCACAAAACCTGATGAGCCACAATGTATCGATCCTTCAAAATATTATTAATATTATTTATTTGTGGGGATGCAAGGAAAACTCAGCAACGATCCGGTTCTGTTGCTCTGGTGGGACTGGAAAAATTCCACAGAAAGAACTGGTGGAGGAAAGAGATAAAAGATGATAAAGGAAATTAGATAAGACTTAGATTTAAATGTCATTAAAAGATACTCAGTTTTGGCCATTTTAATATATATATATATATATATATATATTGTCTTCATATAGTATCACCATAAACATACTTATCAACATAAGCACGTGATAACCAAAATTTCGATCATTTCAACGTAACTTAAAATGTATTTTGTGCATCCAAGACCATTGAATGAAATAAGACACTGACATAAGATTTGTCTGATAAACACTTGTCGTAAACCATTTTTAAAACATGCATACAGACACAAACTAAACACATAAATAAATGCATTTTAAAAACGTTTCTCGGTCGGTGACGTTCACGTTATGACACCTGTGAAAGTGACGGTGACACGAAACTTTAGGTGCACAAAGACACACTTACCTTCACTTCGGCTTGAATTAAAACGTTTTCTTGGAAATAAAACCTTCCCCTGATGTCTCTTCTCACGTTTGCTGACTTCTGAAGCGCATTAAAGGTGAATTTAATGCAGGAGCATCGTCGACACGTAAACCCTCCGTTCTTCCGTCTAACACGAGGGTGAATGACATAAGTGTCGATTTTAAACGTTTTAACCGGTTCAATAGCACGAGTTAACTAGATAAAGTTGCGACTACCACTTCTGCCTTTATTCTTTCCACAGACTGGAAATCTTTCCACGGACTTTCCACACTTTCCCGTATTTCTCCAATTTTGTCGGGAGAAATAATAACACCTAGACAGGCAACAACGCTGGACTTCTGACTCCGACACCTGTGAGATTTCCACACTACACAAACACACTATCCCTCATTCTTGCATCCGGGCGACTCCTCCCATCCCCTCTCATCCTCTCCGCTCTCACTGGCTCTGTCTCAACCCCACAGCGCTGCCTACCTAGAACGCGACTGCCCCAAAACTGCTGGCTGCCTCACTTCATTTGCAAACACGGTCGTTGTGTTTTTCCAACTTAATTATCGTGTAACCGGGGAAAGTGGCGTAAATGTTAATCATTTATCATATCAATGGCCTGTGTGGATTAATGCCTTTAACAATAAGCCATTTTATTAACCCAAAAATGTTGTGAAAAATGACTACGTGAAGCGTATCTATCTGTTTGGGTTAACTGTGACTTTTCGAGGCCATTGTGTGTGTGGCTCAGTTTCTCCAGCTTTCAGAGCTCATTAGTGAAGGACACTGAGACTATTGTGCTCTCTCTCTCTCTCTCTCTCTCTCTCTCTCTGTCTCCTTTTCTCTCTCTCTGTCTCTCTCTCCTTCTTTCTGTCTGTGTCTCTCTCCTCCCTATCTATCTATCTATCTATCTATCTATCTATCTATCTATCTATCTATCTATCTATCTATCTATCTATCTATCTATCTATCTATCTATCTATCTATCTTAAAAGTCTCCCCACACAATTTAATTCTCTGTTAATTATTTATTATCCTCACTCAGTATATAATGAGCCGTTACCTCATATAGATAGTATATAGTATATAGACCTACAATTTGTGAATTAATGAATTACCATTGGTCATTAAAAAAGTCTGTTTCTGTAAGCATCATAAATTTGTTTGAAACATCAAGAAATACTAAAACTGGCTTGTCAACCATGACTCTAAATAAAATAATTGATCGTGTGATGTACACTGCATGACGTTCTCTCTTGCAGTCAGTTTGAAGGCTAATGCTTAAGTTTAAATATTGGGCTGGTAGCAGATCTATTGAGAATTCAGTGTAACTCATCTCGTCTTCCTCCCTGTCAGGCTTAATCACACATCTGCATTTTTAAAGTTTAATGGTGGAGGTGGTAGCGGGGGGAATACATATTAACGGCTTTTTTCAACAGCCGTCGCTCTCCACAGCTCTTCCTTCTGACCAGTGTCTGAGAGAGAAGAAATGGAGATACTAAAAAGTGTGTGAGATGCTCCTCAAAACGACTAGAGCTGTGTGCGTGTTACAAGGTTGAGTTAAACATTATGTCACTTTCACTTTGTGTGTCAGTCAGTCCATTCCATTTAAAACACACACACACACACACGCACAGTGCGGCTTAAGCCACAATGGGTGTATAATCGTCGCCAGGAGTCATAGGCAATATACTGAGAATTGGATTTTTAGTGGCTGTTAAAATATTACTGAGATGATTAATATTGAAAAATGCACATGTCTCTGAGCTGTCTGTCTCTCCTTCTGTCTTCTTTTCAAATCTCGCTTTGCCCATTCAGTCTGTCTCTCTCCTTTTCTGTCATGTATTCTATTTTAGTCTCTTCCTTTTTTTTAACTGTTGCAAAAGGGTTTAGTTGGACTTTACAATAGCAGACAAATCTGCCATTTGATTCTGTGTGTCAATATTAAGTTTATGGAACCTTTCGGGTGTCAACACAAGGTATGAGTGTTGTTGCACCTGACTCATGTTTAGCCTCATGTTTACCTTTCTCCGCGACTGATGATGACTCAAGCAGACTGTCTCACATTGTGTGTCTGTAGAACTATGTTTGGCTGTGACCGACTGTTGCTTGGCAAAGTATATATCTTCTTAAAACACAGCCTAGGAAGTATTAGGTATGTGTCACAGAATAACGTCTGGTATGGAGACCTGAAATAAGGAGGAGGGGGTGGATGGGGTGTAGGAATGGTGTGGCCCAGGGGTTGTTCTCAAGGTCCCCCTATCTAGTCTTGAATTGTTTAATACATACAGTTTAAGTCACCAGTCTGCCATGTAGTGCTATAAATCAAGATACATGTCTTGGCTTTGACACAGATATGTTTTAAGAGGGATGCAACTGTATGCTTAGCATGGAATACTAGCTTTGTGCTTTAAGAATACTGTGCAGTATACATGATCTATTGAAAAGAGTAGGAATGATGCAATGATAAACATTTACTCATTTAGCAGGCAGACTGTTTTAAACTATTTGAACAGGGGTATGCCACATTTTTGTCACATCAACTTAGTACAATGCATATCAGTGCAAGTTTGCAAGAGATGTTTTCTAAAAATTGTCATTTTATTTCTATAATAAGTCAAAAAAGAGGTGTCACAGTAAAAACAATGACTGTAATTACGTCTGGTTCTGGTGTGTCATTCGTCGAGTGCATTGCATTGTGGGATACCATTTTCTGTACAGTGCATATGGATGTATACTGCACATTTTTGGCAAATGTAGGTCATTAAGATCATTCAATGTATATAGACAAATGAGCACAGTATGCATACTATATACTGTAGCGTATAGCATGCTTTTCTGAAGGAAGCCATGCTCTCCATGATCTGTGTTACCATTGTGCCTATTCGCACTAGGTATGACACACCACATTCATGGAAAATGACATACAACACAACCACAAGCTTGCAACACATGCTCACTCACTAATCATTACCAGACAGCAGATCCCATGAGGGCCCTGCGACACTTATTGAAACATGGATTCTGGGCATAGATCCACCCGTGCCACCAAGCAGGTCTGAAGAATGATTTATAAGCCATTATTTATGGTAAATTTGGGATAATGAGATTACCACTGTGCGGTAAAAAGAAATTAGGACATGAATTAACACTCAGTTAAACAGGAAATATTGACAGAGGCACAGAATGGGTCAAAGGGGAGGTGACCTGACCTCTGCCCTAGAGGAAATAATAGATCCAGCTCTAAAATATAACAGGCTGGCTGTAAAGGTGACTCTGGCGTTAGAAAAAGATTAATAATACATTGCCGAGTGCTGAAACAAAGGTCTTTTAGACTTTCAATCAGAAATGAGCTTGAATAAGTGAGGCAATAGATTTGCGTTGGCATGCATACAGTACACTGTATGTGCATGAAAGGACGTAATTACCATATGCTTGTTTGTGTCATGGAGAGCTTGTTTTGTGTATGCAAGTGTGAAAAACAGAGAGAGCTGATGACAGATACATTTCAGGTAGGGGAATTCACAAAAAATGATGTGCCGTTTGGTTTTTAGGTGGCAGCATCAATTAAGAAATTGTACGAATTAGGTAATGGCACAAAAACAGCCACCAAAATCAGCGTTGAATGCAATTTTTATTGGAATTTCTTTATTTTTCTGGTTCTCTCGTTTGTAGGTTTATTCTTTGAAGGATGCAATTAAATTAATTATGGTTTATGATTGTTTATGGTTTGTGTTTGTTTTGTGAACAAGACACAATCTATAAAAAGTCTAATAAGAACGAAGGTGTGTTTGTGTTCAAAAGAACTGTTTAAACATAAAATTGCAGGTTACTTTATGTACTTTTTATTATTTAAAGTCAAATGAAGCCAAACTGACATTTTTCTGGAATTTGGGCATGACAGCTCAAATCATTATTATGAACTTACAGTTGGGAATCAGGGCAAGATAATGAGACACTTGAACACTGATCTGTCATATACTTGCTTTCATTTTAACCCTGTAAAGTTATGGATGGTTACTGTGAAATATTGCATGCAAATATCTCGCAACTGTTTTGTGCCCCTGTGTGTTTTGTGTGTGAGGGAGAGAGAAAAGAAAGGGGAGATTAGAGGTGAGTTGCAGTACGTGTGTACGTCTATGTTTGTGTGTGAGAGGGGACATGTCGTAAGGTAGGTGAGCCCGTATAGGTAGGTGTGTGTGTGTGTGTTTGTGTTGTGCTGTTTCATTAGACTCTGATCATGGTGCCTGATGCAGAGTGACAGTGCACAGATTGAGTTGCACAGCCACTCTAATTCTCTCCATTAATAAGCATCGTTCCACACTGCCGTCCCGGACCACATTTATTAATCACAATTTGTCATCTGCCTTGCGCTCCACCCCTATTCTGTCTCGCTTACCCCCCTCCATCTCTCTCTCTGTCCACTTAGCCCTTGCTTTCCCTCTCTCAAACAGAGAGACATGGTCAAGCATGCTGAAAGTCTGCAGGCACGACTCGCTCCCTCGTTAAGTCCACATTCATCTCCTCAGAGGACTCAAAGATTAATCCAAAGCGTTTCACTCAAACGTTAGCAGCGCTTGTTATTTATTTGCAAAAGTCATCATTTCAATCTCTAGTCTAAAGCTAATGAAACTGATCTATAGGGCATAAATATTCTAAAATCAAGTAAAAAGACTAACTGCAATAAAATCATATTTTATTGACTATTAAATTTAGCCATACAACCTCAAAACAAGATACAAGATTTTTTTGAAGATCACATTGCATTAGAGAATATAGAAAATATCGAGAATATATTTTGAATTTTGTTTAATATTCCACTGGAATTTATTCAAGTGGAATATTTGAAACAAGAAAAACTGGAAGGAATCATAATTTAAAATACATTCTCAGATAATGTCATATTTTCAGATTTTTTAGTTGGCTGTTTTTACTGGAACACAAGCCAGAATAATATTAATATATTTTTGCACTGATCTCAGTATTTTTAGCACTAGTGTAGCCATTCAGCCACAGTAATACAGCACCTGAAACCCAAATTTCTCACCCTGTATAACTTGCCAATCGGTTTTATTGGCTTAGAGGATTAACTAATTGGACTTGGTCTCATTATCCTGGCACGGTGGATTTGAACACTCGTCTGAAAGGTAATCAATCTATACACGGGTAAATATCTGTCAGACTGCACACACCCAGCCCTGAAAGACTAGTAAAATATCAGCTCTGTCTACATTAAAACCTGACGTAAACATATATGCACCCTATTAAAAAACATTTACCCAGTGTGGCAGGACCAACAAATTACTTGCAAATTTATGTATGCAGATGAACGTGTTTTACCAGAACGATCATTATTAAAAGCCGTTATTTGCATGTTTAATAGCTATTCAAAATGTTACGGCCTACGTTGTCTCCATCCATATGAAAGATGCCTTTAAATGATTTTTGGCGCTGATCTCTGGAGGCCGTTCTCATTGGCAGGCTCCGCGTTGCACGTTAGTCGGACGGGGGTGCTGTCATTACGATGCCCCGCCCTCCATTTTTCCACCGAGGCCCGACGCTGTTTTTCTTAAGCAGTGGTGGTGTTCGGGGGGGGAAACCAAGCCGATTTTCATGTGCAAATGTCAGTCACTCAGCTCCCAGCAATCACAGCCCCGACTCCTCCCGAGGCCTCGCGCGAGACGCCGGCTGAATTATTTAGCAGCTCAGTGTCACTTCGCTCAGGGGTCACAACCTTCTAAAGTGATGACAGAGAGCGCTCCCCAAGTCCCACCCATTCACTTCCATTACCACTTATTTACCGTCCCTGATTCCAGACAGACAAAGCCCAAAGCCTCACGGGGGATGGAAATCAGCCGCGCAGTCCAAACAGTGTCATAACACATAAAAAAATAAATACACAACAACATTTTCACAAAGAGGCCCCTGGAGGATGGCACATGTCTGTCCGCTGGTTCCCACACACACACACACACACACACACAAACAAACACTAGCTGGACAGAGACACAGGTTCACCCCTTCAAAGAACAAAAGGAGAGTTTTTGACAATGAAGTGAACTTTGCTTTCTTTGCAGAAGAACAGATATAAAGGGTTTTATACATTTGTGGTGGGGAGGGAGAGACGCATGGTTTGAGAGGGAGAAAAAAAGAGTGAGAGAGAGAGAGAGAGAGGGCAGACGAATGGAAGGATTGATTTCTTTAGTACAGCAGACACATTCTACCTTTCTATCAGTCACAATGAGACATTGTGTCATTCTGTGTGAGGACTCATCTTTCTTCTCAGCTCCAGATGTGACATGAACATGACAAGGGTGCGTGGTCTGTGGGTGACACAACCTCACACACGCACACACACCCACACCCACAGACAGACACACACACACGCACACACCCACAGACAGACACACACGCACACACACAGACAGACAGACAGACACACACACAAACACACACACACGCACACACAGACAGACAGACACACACACACACACACACACACACACACAGGGACTCCCCATAAACGTAAAGATTTTTATATTGAGCTAATCAAAGTTCTTCAAAGAAATACTGAGACATCACAAAACCTCCTTAAAATAAAAATTTATTTCCTAACAGAAGGAGAGAAAACTGAGGTATATATGTAAAATAAAGCAGAGCTAAACATAGGTGATGCCAGTAGAGTACATTTTAATTTAATATCATCTATCTGTCTGTCTGTCTAAGTATTGCTTATACATTACACTCTGTGTTATTTATTATTTGACTTATAATTAAAATATTACATAACATGTAATTTAGCACGAGCCACAATGACCATAATCACTTAAAAGTTACACACTGTATATCACTTACAGCTGAATCACACAAAATACCAATTAGCTCAATTTGCATTAATCAAAACTCATTAAATTTCTAAAACTGACTTATCACCCGTGTCTCTGAATAAATTTATTTGTGGTGTATGCTATGAAAATATGTATGTATGTGTGTGTGTGTGTGTGTGTGTGTGTGTGTGTGTGTGTGTAAAAATACATGTGAAGTATTTCCACAATGAGACATTTTGTCTGTTTGTTTATACATTTTCAAGCAATGCACATACAGTATTTACATTCATGCTCCACTGCAAAGTGTTGCGTGTGTCTGAGTGTGTTTGTTATTTGTATATTCAAACAAATGTTACAATACACCGGAGTACGGTTTGTTAGCTGTGCTCTGGGGTGTTCCCATGGAGATATCAATACTGTGCGCCCTCATTAGAACTCTTTCCTGTAAATGCATGAGCATTGTGTTTCAGGCAGAAAAATCCTTTCTCTGTTTCACACCAATAACCTCACTGCTTCAGCCTCTCTGTCACCCGGCAGTTCTTACACCTGGTGTGTGTGAATTTTCCCTGAAAATACTGCATTGCTAAACAGTAAAATAAACACACAAAAAACACATACAGTAACTGCACTATAATCATTTCACATCCCTCAATGCATGCAAGATGCATTTACATGTACTAAGCTAACGGGGAACATTCTCAGAACGTTGGATAAGGTTCTATAGAAGTTCTTTCAAAGTTATCGAAAGACGTTCTTGCAGTAATGTTAGTAGTTTTTTAACATTTTATATCATATATATAAAAAACATTAATCTTAAGTAGATAGTGGAACTTTTTTAAAAATACAGAATTAAACGCTGTTTGATTAACATTTTTAAAAGCAAGCAATAATGTTAATGCATCTAAAAAATTGGACGTTTTGAACGTTCCTAAAACTTTCCTGGAAGCCATGCGATGTGATACCATTACAGCGTTAAGCAATTTGTCTCTCCAACAACCAATGCTGTGTGATGTCACACAATTACAGCCAATCAGAAGATAATAATTTAATGCACATATATGAGTAGCGGAATTCTGAACCAATAAGATTTCACAGGGGTGGAGCTAACCAGTGTGCCGCCACAGAAAGAGAAACTGAATGATAGACAAAACGTCCTGTCATGGTTGGTTAGGTTAAAAAGTCACGTTTACATGGCAGAGCTTTTATCGCGTGTGGCTTTATCTTGTTGTGCTGGAGGGAAGGAAATAGACCCTAGAGTTTATGAATGAGCTGAGTTTTGACCTCTCTACACTGATATCTGCGCTAGATAAAGAGAAGAAGGCAACGGAAGGTGAAGGAGACATGAGTGATCTTTTTAAATTACGGAGAGCGATTATTTGGTGACTTATGGCTGCTTGCTGTCAGGGATTTCAGGATAAATTGAGGCAAACAAGAATTACACTTTCTCCCTCACCCTTCATCCATCTCCCCCCTCCCTCTTTCTCTGCTCTTGCAAAGTTGTATAATTCACTGGCTTGTGATTCTCTTTTAATTCATGGCTGCTTTCAAATCGCAGCATCGTGAATATCTTTGTGTATTTGCCTGTTGATTTGTTTGAGCTGGCTCGTCCGTAGCGACCTCTTATTTTTGAAGATTAAGGTGAAAATCAACCATCTAATATAATAATCTGGTTTATTTACGCTTGAAAAAAATGGAAAGGTTGCATATTTAATTGTACATGTTTTGCAGGCTAGGTCATATCCCCCCAAAAAATACTAATTACTAATTTTTAAATACTAATTATTAAATACTAATTTTTACACCACAATCAGTAGCATAGCAGACATAGAACATTTGTTGAATGATACGTATAATGGATTAGTTCATTAGTCTTTTAAAAAACATGGTTTAGGGATGGTGAATTGCTTCGGTCTAATTAACATTCTTTGTTGCATAATATTTCTAATTCAGTAATCTGGCATCAGGATGGTGCTTGGTTTTGTGTAAATGGTGTCTGAATTATTCATCTTGTGCCGTCAGTATGAGCATAGTTGAGAGATGGGATGGCTAAGGCCTCAGGCCATGAATAATTGATCATATCTGATTAAAGTTTGCCATTGATTAGTCCTTACCTCCGAGTTGATAAAAAGACACACCTGTGTTTGCTTTGCGTTTGCTTCAGCGCTCTCCCGCTAGCCTTCCCATCACCTCTGGAAATATGATTAAGCATATTTTTATTTTAACTAAAACATTTTCAAATGTGTCCATTTTTCATTATAGGAAGGCGTGACATTTTCTGCTGTAAAGAAACAGCTTAATTCTACCAGCAACATACTGAGATTATGTTTGTAGAGAGACACAAAAAATAAACCCCTATTTACACATTTGTTCCATGTGAACGATCAGTAAGATATTAAATGTAAAGTGTGTATTTTTGTTCCACTTGTGTAGTGCCACACAATCACTCTGCTTATATTTTGTCAGTAAAATCAAACTCACAATGACTTTTTTAACTATTTAAACAAGCATATCTCAAGGTATTTTAGCAAAAAAGTACGCACTTAACCTAAGACAATTTATTTGTAGTTCACAGATCACAAATAACTTTCCAACCAATTTACACACTTCACTTATAAGAAATTAAGAAAACTTAATTGTAGCTCACAGATCGCAAGTAACTTTCCAACTTAGGACCGTATGATTTTTATCACTGCTAATACTTGTTGTACAAATTTAAACAGACAGGTACATCTCTCCTGCTGGTTAACTCCAGCTGGCTCTGCCTCTGTCACTAACCTGTCAGCTCACCCTAAAATAGTGGCCTGGATGCAAATAGGAGCCTAACGCTAAGTGACAAGCTGATGGATAACCGCGTTAATTCGTAGCCGCAGAATAACTGTCACTTACACAAGAACATTTAGCCACCCCCTGTTCCACCCAATGTTTCACTGTCTCTCATTGGACTCTGCTGTGAGATCACCCCAATCCGCTTGTAACCTTCAAAGCCCAGCTAAGGATGGCACTTTGATCTGTCTTCTGGAGCTTCGGAAAGAAACGCGTGACAGAGAGGCAGTCGAGGAGCGAGAGAACGAGGGAGGCAGTGAGAGTGACAGGTAATGACAGTGGCTACATGCGCTGACCTTTAGAGCGATCACAGAAGCATGACGACAAAGCTGAAGGTGACAGGAAGGAGGAAATTCGGAACGTTTGGGAACGAGCCGCAGGAACGTTCCACTGGGGTGGTGGTGCATTGTGGGTTGTCGTTGGGGAGGTTGCTGGTGGAGTTGTGAAAAAGTTTCTTTTCACCAGTGTGAAGGCAGTAGCTAATGAGGTTACAAAATCAAGTGAGCTGGCTAGACAGTAGCCAGCATAATTAAAATCCCAGAATGCACTGCAGCAAGCTAAAAGTTTAAAAAAATGCAGATGTGTTGATAAATATAATTCTACACTCAAAACTGAACTGATGTCTCTGATTGTCACCCTGTGACCCAAGTCTTAATGTCTAGACAAATAAATTGTGTCTGTGTATGCATTGTTATAAATTAAGAAAATAATTAAGATAATTAAAAAAAAGCAGCCAACAATTATCCAGCTAACAATTTTAGGTTGTAAAAACATTTCCCTAACTTTTCAATGTCATTTAGAATGTTCTAGTATGACATCAGCCATTGTATTAATATTACTGATAAGTTACAGGAACGCTATTCAAGATGTTTAATTTTGTAACTTTTTAAAACAATACACATAAAAACTTAGAACAAAGTTTCTGATGATATGTATTGTTAAAAAACATTCTACTAATTGTACAGAACATTAGCCAACATTTTGAGAACGTTCTCTGTTAGCTAGGTGTGTAGAAGCTATGCAAAGCATCTACACGTTCAGTAAACAAGTCTAGGATGAGACACAACCACCATAATTTATCAGTTAACATCTTAAAAGCACATAATCAGTGCTTGTCAGAGAACAGTCGCATGGAAGTCTTCAGCCCCGAGACTCACAGGTAAAAGCTAAAGACAATAATACAACCACAAAAAGGAAGCAAGATGCAGGAGAAGACGGCTTGTCCAGCTGAAGTCCCCGGTGAGGGTTTAAGTCGCTTGGCCTGCTGTCACTTCTGACAGCCTCAAGCAAACACCCCCTCCCCACCCCTTATCCCCTTCACAAATCCCACCAACCCGCTCCCACTCGGCCCAGACCTCAACAGCAGCCCAGTTGTCTGACCGAGCTCAGAGAGGCTTCAGAAGAGGACGGTAGGAATACTAAAAGAGCGAGCATAGATTTTCTGCTGAAATGAGGGGGGTGGGGAGGAGGGCAGCTTGAGCTTGGCTACTCACATCAAACTCTTCCCTTCTTTTTGCTCTCCTTCTTCCTCTGCCTGCACTCTAGAGGGACCCTCTGTTTGTCAGCCAACCAGTGGAGCGTCTCCCCCTTAACCCCCCTCTCGTCTCTCCCTCTTTCTCTCTCTCTCTATTTCAGCTTTAATCTGCCTTCACTCTTGTTACGGTTATTAGAGGAAACAGCCTGTTGATAAAGGCAGTAAAGGGGAGCGAGCGATAGGAGCTGCTTTGTGAGACGTGATGGAAGCTAAAGGCTCCTTAACAGACCGGGCAGCTCCGTGGCTTTGCTGTGCAAAGTAGAAACAGAAACGGGCAAAACTAATTGCACCAAAGAGATGTTCCTAATAAGACAGAGAAAGAGTGTGTAGAATTACAATGAGATGGGTGATAGAGAGTGCGCTGGAAATGAGGAAGGGGAGGAGGAAGTAAATGGGAGGGGCTGGGATGTGGCGAAAAAATTAATACACAATTTAGGCTGTACATTAGCACAGCTTGTTAGGTTCTTCAACTATACGTTGTTTTTTGTTATCAGAGGTTTAATATGTGATTTCTTTGGGTGAGAAGAAAGAAAAGTTTTGGGAAAATCAACACAACATCTTGAGGAAAAACAGCATTTAAAACCCATTTACTTCTATATTGCAGGATATTTCAAACTGAAGTTATTCGGTTAGAAAATAATGTAAGACAAGACCTTTAAAACCTAAACTTTATTCATCACAAATTGATGCTAGATTGTGAAAACTGAGCATCAGGATTGAGCTAGCTGGTTGGATAGACGGGTTAAAAAGAATAGAGGGCTTGGTGATAACAGCCAATCCAGAGTCAGTTTTTATATTTAATAGAAAATACTTTTTAAGATAATACTTTTTTGAATAATGAGTAAGACATCATCAGTAGTAACATTTAAAGAAGTAAATAAGGATTCGTTTTGAATTTCATGTTGGGTGTGAATTTGTTTTTGAAGAGCTAATGTGTGTTGTGCACCTGTAGCATTTCCCCCCCACCCCCTCCTGCTCTGAGCATAAATGTGAATACCAATGCATCAGTACATACACATGCGTAGTGAATTATGGATCTGCACGGCTCTAAGACTCAGAGGTAATGCTTCAATGCCACTCCTCATTTATCTCTAATCAATGTAATACATGCTCAGAATCAACCCAAATCAAGCCTCCTGGTTTGTTTTGAGCATTCTGAAGTTTACAGATTTACTGCCTTTTTTCTTAAGGTAAATGTTTATTCTGTATATTTGAAAGTCTGAGTGTGCATCCAAAATTCATCATGGCTGAAATAAGCTAAAGATACATGAATGATGTTACAGATGCTTAGACCAGAAACGTGGTCCACACGTGCATACACAATAAGCAAAATAAGTCATCTGATTAAGCAAAATGCAAATACTACCATAAATTTCCTCAGAAATGTGTCACAGAACAATCCTGAAAGCACCAGGCTCACACAAACACATAGCTAATGGTGCTCCACACACACACACACACACACACACACACAGAAAAATTACCCATGGTGCATTGCAATTTTAACGGTCAACGAAGAATTAATTGCAGGTACTGTTTTCTACAGTACGAAGTTACAGTATACAAGCATAGTCAAACTCTGAAGTAATTTAATAACTTAAAATAATAAAACTTGTTTGTGGATCAAGGTGGCCCCTCTACAGTCCACAATGGTCTGGTTTATATTGTTCTGGTTGGTTTATTAATTTATCTTGCTTATCTTGTTAGATAACACGAAAAAAGTAAACACTATTTACAGCATTTTATTTATTTTACAGCATTTATTAATTAGGTTACATTAAGCTGATTAAGTTTTAAAAAATGTTTTCACATTTTAAGTTGTATAAATTAACATTCTTTAATTATTATGCATAAACATAAACAATAGATAATAATAGAAGAAGTTTAAATTGTTCCTTCAGGTTAACTATTACATTAACTAACGTTCACGAATTGAACCTTATTGTAAAGTGTCGCCGTCAATATTAGACCCGAATATCAAAATGGATCATCGGAATCCTGTCACGCTTTGATAAGCCACGGCACCTGCTTCCTTGACCCTGGCCCTTGAGGGCACAAGTATCTTACGCTTTTTCCTCCGGCAAATCTGCGCACCACAGAGATCAATCAATAATCATTTGGATACAATTCATCTAGTTTCAGCTTTTTTAACACAATATTGACGCTTCGGATTGTTCTGAACCTGTGACATTTGCGCCGGCGCAATGGATGAGGAAGATGCGCAACCTTCATTCCTCAAAAGCACGCATGCTTTGAAAGGTTTATATATTCAGATCTTCTTCTGTGGTCCCTCTCCCCCCATCAGCCTCAGCTCTCTCTGACAGGTACTGCTGAAACCCCAGGCACCCCGTGCCAAGCTCACCTTGCTGTTCTCCAACCCTACAGCCCCTCCCGTCTCTCCGTCTCCTCCGCGCTCTTGGAGGCTCGCGGCAGCCGCCCACCTCTCGCTCCACGCGGGTGTGTGGGGGGATTAGACCGTCGATCGATATCTGGAGCTGTTATATGACAAGTCAGGTCTCAGCTCAGGCTGTTTACAGCGCAGCAAGCCTTTGCACTTCCAGCGATATCAAACAAATTGTTTGTTGTGAGCGCTCGTACATGTCGGAGTATTTGCTTTGGCTTGCAGGCATGAGTGTATTTTCTCATTTAAAATCCGCTCTCTGTGGTTTAAGCATATTTTATTCGTTATTTCGCCTGTAATTGTGGCCGGTTCTGTGTGGTACCAGTTAGAACACCTTTGGGTCTTGAATTACAGTTATTTGCACATTTGCCCAATTGAGTGTGTGCGGCGGGTTATTTTAATGACGCGGTCTGTAGCTGGTGGATCAGTGGCTGCAGGTAACGGGGGTTCACCCTGCTAACAATTATAGGTTGTAAGAACGTTTCCTCAACGTTTCCATTAAGTAACAAAACATTACAACTATTATTTTGACAGTTCTAGGAACATTCAAAATGTTCCTATGTGCTTTATTAGAAGAACGTTATTTTAACAGTTTTAATTCAGTAACGTTCTCAAAACGTTTTATAAACAACTTAAGTACAACGTTTTTGATCAATGCTACAGTATGTAACATTAACAACATTCTACTAAAGTTAACTTTTGATAACTTTTAGAGAACATTAGCCAAAATTCTGAGAACGTTTCCTGTTAGCTTCTAGAGACGTCCCCCAACCGTAGCAGGTGGGTCAGTGGCAGCAGGGGCTTCAGCTCACGGGCTTAACACGAGTCGCCCCCAAACGTGCCATGCGTCCATTCCCCATACAAACCCCCAACATAAACACACACCCCATTGTTTGAAGTGCCACAGCAATGAGACATCAGCCAGGAGCCCTTTGGTGAAGATTAGAACTGACAATGTAACTTCCCCCTCTGCCTTTATCAATCAGCCAGTCACAGATCAGATCTAATTCAAACTGAATGGTGTTGGCTTCAGTGAGTTGTTTTCACCCTTCTCTTGGCAAAAGCACTCTGTTGTAAAAAGCTTTGCATACACTGACTGAACACATTAATCTTTTAATTTTGCATGCATTATTTTACAGTCCCACGTTTCCAGGAGTCATAATTAATAGGGACTCGATAAACATGTCATTAAAAAGTGGTGACAGATTAAAGGGAATCTTCGCATGAAGACCTGTGGGTCTTCCCTCAGCACATAGCAAACCCGTGTCCAAAACTAGCTGGACTACAAGACAGGAAGATCAGCCCTTTATTTGTACAACAAAGTTTCCTCAGGCCCTCAGGCAGTGTATTCTGCTCTCCACGCACATCTCTGTATTTCTGCCTCATCTCTGGGGCACACATGTGTAGAGCATGTGATTGTCAGATGCTATGATTATCTTTATCAAAGATGCCACGATTGGATCGTTACAAACTTTCTTCTGATAGTTACAGACAGCAGTTTAAACACAACAGTTACCGCCCACTTTTCTGCAACCTTGACGCTGCATATATTTCACATTCATTTCATCCATATAGGGATTTCATAAATATTTCTTGCACCAACCAATGAGATAAATTACTATTAAAAATTTGAATTAATTGCAATTAAAACTTTAAAAAAACAAGCCGTACTTTGCATTAAAAATTCAATGAACTTCTTATCCAACGATGCACAATAAATGGCAATGCAGTATAAACAATATAAAACTATTAACAACACAATGTATAATTATTAATTGTAAGTGTAATTTATTTTATATTTATTGCAAAATAAGTGACTACATCCTTATAATCTGTGGTGGAGCCAGAGCGGTGTGTTTACGCCATCTTATTGGCCACCCCATTCAAAATTAATCTTTTGCCACTTATGTTTCTATGTGACTTCTCTGATTGGTGAATCCTTCTACCTATAATTACTGCTTACTGCACTGGGAATTTAAAAATATTTTTAAAATGAAGTCACACTTCTACAGAATCATATAATCCGTGAACAACCTCAGAGCTCACGGTCAGTCTGTCTTGGAAGGTTTTTATGTTATCGTTAAAAAATCTCTTGTGTCGGAACGTTTTTCTTCCGGCCGTTGCGCCGTTGCGCTCTGTTCTCCTCTCAGACAGTATCAAGGAGGTCTGGCTTTTATTTTACACCATCACTGGAGCTTATAGAGCGGCTTCTGTCTTTTTCTTCAAGATCCTACAGTACAGGATCAGAATAGATAATGCGTTTGGGTGGAGTGAAAAAAACAAGCTCTCTCTGCCTCTTAGTGTCCATCATGTGTCATGGCTGCTTCTGAGTTTCATGTTCTGTCTGACTGCATCTCCTGCTCCAGCGGTTGCTGTTGCTTTCTGTCCCTCAGAGGTAAAATGCTCCGTGGTTTTCTCTCTCGGTCTCCAGTCCGGTTTGTGGTTAGACCTACTTTTCTCATGACATCCAACACACCTCTGTTTTGTTGTCCAAAACACCTCATGCTCTCTCTCTGGGGCTCAGGTGGGGTTGAATGACGTCTGTCTCGATTAGAGATGTCCTGAGGTGTTTGGACAGCATGCAGACACCTGACCTGAGAAGTCCCTAGCTTTGGTTAACTTTTATTGATGTTACATACTTTGTGACTAAAATACCCATAAAATTTACACCGCTGTCACAAAAGATTAACTGTATTTTATCTGAACTGTGAAAATGCTGAATAACATTTTTGTTGTCAGGATTTATGACAGGATAAATATCTATTCTAAAAATGACAAAAAAAAAAACCAAATATAGCAATACTATTTATGAAGAGTAATGTTTCTTGATAAGTTGTGATGATGTTACACACTTTTTTAAATACTCCTACATAACACTAGCTTGCTTAGAGTGGTCTGATGTCCACTTGCAACAGAACCTACATCGACCTTTAACTCACAACTTAACACAGTACACTCTGGGCTTCGTTGTAAACATGCGGTTAGCTTGCAGGCTTGTCCTAAATGTTACGCTATTGCTGACATTAAAATGGACACATTTGATACCTCTGGCTTGTTTGATTACCATGGGAACCGGCAAATTCAGACCGACCCCTAAACAACCAGAGGCTGATGAAGACAAATGTGCAAACTCAGTTTGGCAGAATTGCTTTCTCTGCGAGTGTGATCGGCTACGCTCGAGAAGGCGGAACCAGGAGCTGTGATTTATTGTTTGGCGTTGTCTCTAGACCACCACTGTCTGCCGCGTCCCCATGCCTTAATTATCCCAACCGTGTTTATTAGAATAGTCACACCACCTATAATACATCATGCACTCTGAGGGGTGCGAGACAGGATTTAGCTCATCTCTGTGTGGTCTTCATATGCAAGCAAGGCAGCTATGCTGAATTTTGGAGGCACGGTGTACGATTGTTTCAGAAACATTTTTTGTTATGCTGGCTGAAAAACTTTTCACTTCCCGATAGCAATTTACAAAGTAAAGTGACCTAAATATATTTTTATATAAATGCATATCTTTGAGGAAGGTGTAGGTTAATAAAATGTTCGTCCAATCATTGCATTCGATACGAAGTTAAAAGACATGTAATGGGCAGATGAGTGGCAAATAAAACTGAATTTTAACACCACATAAAATCAAGATAGCGTGTGATAATGTTTAGCATGCTGAAATGTTTACCCATAGTACATTATTGACAGGATAATCCTTTGTACACATGTCAATCCTTAGTCAACATTTAGAGATACCCAGAGAAAAAAAAATCTATATCATGACATCCTCTGATCCTCTCAAATTGACACCGAATAGCTGCTTAATGTCAATAATGACGTAAAATGTGTTCTTTGGTGTATACGCTCAGCTTGTAAAAAAGTTAGCTGACCTAGAGCACTATAAAGCTAGTCATTAAAAATTGGTCACCAGGCTGATTAACATTTATGGGTAGGGTTCAAATGGACAGGTCTCTCCCTCTTTGTGAAACGCAATTTGGTATCCAAAAAGCCATGCCAGTAGATATACGTACATATACTAGCGCCCTCTGCTGTTCAAGTTTTAAAAACAAAACTTCTATTAATATGCCAAAAAAACTCAACCTTTAAACCATTAGGATCTTTTATAAGCAGTTTTGTTTATGTAGAACAGCAGTACCACATTTGTGAGTGTCAAATCTTTTTGCACTATATAATTTACATCCTTTAATTTCTAATACAGACCAGTGGGGTGCATTTAGCCTCACATGAGTCTCCAATACTACATGCCATGACCACAAAACAACATGTGCACCAATTTAATCTACCGTAATTGTAAAACAATCCAAAATATTTTCACCACAAAACAACCACCACACTGTTTCTTTTATCTGAGTGCCTAGTAGTAACCTAAATGCATTTTTTTGCCCATATTTCCACAATATGTGACAATACTGCTTATAAAGTGCTTGACACCAGTACACAGATCAGGTCGGTGGGGCGCAGAGTATTAATAACTCCTGAAGGAAATGGCAAAAGGTCCCTGCGCAGTCACCGGAAGTGCCTTTTTTGTCAAGATGCACCTTCTATTTAGTCTTAATTATCTAGCCAGAGGTCACTGATGTTGTCGGTGGCTAGTTGACACTAATTGGCCTAAGGTGAAAAGAGCTTTCACTCTGCGACAGGAAGTGGAGGGGTCTGGGAATGAGGTGGGTCACGGCAAACAGAGACAAGGACGAAAATAACGATGGGGGAAAGCGTGCCGATATTACGTGCTGAGACAGTTGCATGAGATGCAGAGGAAATAGGGCTGTGTACACACAGAGAGTGGAGCTCATTAAAGACGGCCCGACGTAGCGTCTTGCCTGAAGTTGACTTATTGATTGGTATGGTTTATTTAAGTTAGGACGAGAGGTTGGATTATTTAGAGGATATGAGGGAAGTTTCTTGGAAATGGAGGTATTGATTTTGTCCAAGAAAATCAGGGAACATGAACAGGTGCCACCACAGCAGAACAGAAGCTTGTGTTTCTCTCCCAGACATACTGTAGAAGAATGAGTCCACGTGTTTAACAGCAAATCTTTGCAATTAAAGAAAATATGCTGATCACATGGAACTTTTTTGCATAATCGCACTCTTTAAAGTCCTCTTTAATGTTTTTGCACATCAAACAGGTAATATATATAGCCTAATTGTTTAAATTCTAAATGGCTCTAAATGGTCTGTAATAAGTAATTCGAGTAATTAAATAAGTTTAAAACTTAAAATATGACTCATATCATTTATTTTATGAAATGCAAAAGGAAAAGTACCTACAACATTATTGACCGACAGCCTCAGTCCTCATTCACTTTCACGTTTGAAACACAGAGCTGTGTCATTCATCTTACAGAAGTTCCTAGTGTTCCACAGAAGAAAATCCTATGGCTTTGGGTTGACAAAAGGCTTTTAAAGTGAACTGTCCCTTTAAAAAAAGAATTCCCAGATGTGCTTTGTAGTATTTTTGGAACCGTGAGACATTGGTGTCATTCTGGACACCGTGGCTGTTTGTTTTTGTTGTTTTCATTTATCTTAATGTAAGTGTTCAGTCCGTCTGAAGTCACTGTGTACTGTGGCACTCACAGACTCATCACTCCTCTGAAGGACTAACTTCTCCTAGCAGTTCCACAGCATGTCAGTGAACATCCTGATGAAATGTTATTTGCCAACAACATAAATATAAATGTACCCTTGCAAGGGGAACAAATATATCAAGTAGATTCATATTTAGTCACCTTTAAATGCTCTGTCCTTGTTTCCTATTCTTTTTACATAGACTTTAACTTTAGTTATCTTAAACTGAAAGAATATCCTGCAAACCTGCCAATATTTATGTTTAAAATGTAGAAAGTTAAAAATAATAACTTGTTAAAGGTACAGCATGTCCTATCAATGTAGCTGATGGTGAACTATAGTTAAGGTTAAGGGTTAGATTAATTCTCACTGTGGTTCTCCTAGAAAACGTTCACATTCACTACAATCTTAAGTATTTGACTGCATGATACCAGTTATATCAAAATGCAAAACACTTTATTAAATAAAATAAAAATGACAAAAGAACACCAAAATTCTTTACAAATTCCATCTACATTTCAACATCAAAAACACTTAAAATGTAATACAATGACTTGAGCTATTTCCAGAAAAAAATTACTGTGATAAATGGTTTATTGTGAATGTTACTCTGGTATCAGGTTTAATATTTCAAACTCCGCTGCACCAAATCCAGCGAACAGGAGGGCAAAAACACTCACAGGGGCTTCCTCTTAAATCCACACACTAGTATGAAAAGGATCATTTCATACAGTGCTGGAATCACGCTGGAATGTGGAGAGAGCAAGAGAGAAATCATGATTAAAAAACAATATTCCAAAAATTCCTTAATTCTGACATCATCAGGAATTCATTTACAAAATAACTTAAATTCCCAGTAATTTACTGACTGTTGTAAGTTAACACCGGCATAGGTCACTAGTAACAAAGAGCAGGATATGTTTTAAGATATGTTTTAAAATATAATTATATATGTGATATTTACCTGTAATTTTTCAAAAAACAGAAGGATCATAACAATGACAAACTGGATTTACTGGAACAATGACAAATCTTAATTTAAGCCTGACTGACCTACAGAAGCCAAAGATCCACCAATAGATGCTGCAGGTCCACTGCTCAAACAGAAAGAAGAGCAGAGCCACAGCACCACTCGCATGACATCCAGTGGCTGCAGGGTCACGGTTAAACAAAACGTTGTGTTTCTGTACTTGCATGACATAACTAAATGCAATGATTGTAAATGTCATTCATCCGCTGTCATGGTCAAAAGCACTTCATTTCTCAGTCTATAGAAAGTACCAGTTTGAATAGATTGAACAAGTTTGTAATGCCATGAAATCAGCTTGTAAAATCTATGCCAATACTGTGTGGTGTGATGCTGCAGGTAAGGATACAAAGAAGAGCTTGATTGTTGTTAAACATAGAGACTCCAGAGAAAAACCCGATCAGTTCTATAGCAAGCAGACCAAGGGTCACAGATAATGCCACCACAAGCCTGTTTTCAAACAGAACGAGAGATTAATGATCAAATTTCCATATATACTATTGTATATGTATAGGAGTGTGCTGTGTTTTTTCTTACCGCATGTCCTCTAACCTGTAATCGTCATTAGTGTAGTCCAGTGGTAAACATGCTCTGACACTGTTCTCCTGAAGGATTGTTTAGTTAGTTAGTTATTGTTTAGTTAATTGGTTAGTCAGCTTTATATATATGAATACACTGAATTAGTTCTTACCCTGGACCAGAAGATGATTATGACAATCACAAGATGAGCGATGAGAGAAAGGAAACGCGATGGCACCAGACTGCTTACCACCGACATTGCAACTAGACAGAGTTAGACACTCGTGTATTATTTTGCATTTAAAACAATGTATTAAATGCTTATTCGTTTTATTAAATCATCCGACTACTCAAAACGTGTGACATCGCATTTACGTACCGATCTGTACTGTGTTACAGTTTGATAAGTTCTGCTATAAATTAAATTAGACTTGACCACACTAATAACAAAGTATTGTATTTGACATCTATTTATCTTGCATTATAAAAGCTGTGCTTTGTCCCTCGCGTCAGGTTGCTAAGACAACAGTCTTCTTCTACCCAGCGGTCTGCTTAACAATCAAACTGATGCATGTCGCCACCTAAAGGCAGGAGAGTCTCTAACGCGGATTTATAAAGTTTACTTCGTTACAGCCAGAAAGTATTTTCTGTTCCTGGCTGAGGGTATAAAATACTATAAATGACTTAAGTAAATAAATAAATAAATTAATTAATTAATTAATGCATACTTTGTCATGTGAAAGGGCATAATAACATGCTTAGCTTAAATATATGCCTGTATTTTCCATACATCAACGTTTATTTGTATTATTTATGTATTTCTAGATTTTATGCATGAGTTAATTATGTACTTTAAGAGGGTGTAGTGGTCTGTGACATTATTACTGATCTGTGTCGTTTTCCCTCTCTTCCGTAAATCTGTAGCGCCATCTGCTGGAAAAACCTTTACACACTTTACACACAAATCATTTTTGGTCCAGTTTTAGTATGCACAAATACAGGCCGAGCTGTGTATACTGCAAAGCAGTTTAAATAGAGATATGAAAACGACCTTTAATTTAATTTAATTTAATTTGATGGACTGACGAATTCAAGGGAAACTATCTAAACTTTGACAATATATCGTGCCTGATCCATGGTCAGCATGTATCTCTTTGTCTCCAAATTTTTAGGACTATCTAAAGTTTAAAGAGACCTAAAAGGGAGCCGTGTATAAAAACCGATTGTGTTTTGTGGGACAGTCTGTCTAGAAGTAGCTCACAGACGGGGTTGTTAGTAAGTCTGCAGCAGGTTTCCATTGGAGCAGATGATCCCGAGTGAAATATCGCGAGATTTACATCCCCACTCGCTGCTGTAAGATGGAGAAGTTATGTTGAAGCGCAACCGAGGTAAGAGCCTAAATTAGTCTTTGTCTGTTGGATGGAGACGCCTATTGCTTACTCTGTGTTACCGTTAACACATACAGACTGATTTGCTTGTGATTCGTGCGTGTTTACATTCAGTAAAACGAGTGTTTTGGATGCAAAGACCGGACACTTTACTAATATATACCGCCATTTTTAATTTGTGGTCAGACAGACGAGCATTGTGGTGTGTTGGATGGACGTGCGATTGTGCGTGTATGAATATAGAGTGAAATCTATTTACATTCTGCAGACACAATCTTTATAATGGTAGCAAGTAATTGACTGTAGGTATAAATGAGGGAAATTAGTAATTTGCACTGACCAGATGTGATACTGTCATAGGATCACTACGGAAGAGCCCGTGTATTATAGCATGTGCTTATATTACATGTATGATGTGAGTTTTTTGCACCATGTTTGATCGTCGTTGTAGGATTTAAGGCTCTCTGGGCCTCAGACTGCTGGGCAAAACATTGAGCAAGAATGTGTTCACTGTAAATAGATGTCCATACCAATCATTTTGCTAAGTTGTCGAGTCCAGCATACCATGAGTTTTGACATATACATTCCTCTAATCTGACCTTCAGGAACATAACATGAAAAAAAGGAAAGATAATAATGTAGTCCACGTCTAAGCTGTTTCGGGTAGAAATACACAGCTTTATATAAGAGAAAAGTGCATTTTAGATTAATTCTCCATATTTGATATATGACAAAACATCTAGACGTTTACTGTATGTAGTAGTATTTGTTTAACATTTAACTCCCCTTGTTTTCTTGATCAAAAAGTTTTATAAAAGAGCAATCTTTAAATGCAAAAGTACAGAATACACAATATGTGTAATTTATGGCTATGCCTTCAATTTAAAAGAAAAATAATTATCTTAGAAATAAGTGATTCTGTGGCCTCTCTGATGTCAGAATATTATGCAAGCTAACATTTTAGTGTGATTTCTTTTCATCATTAAGTTTTACATTCGTACAATATTTGAGTTATTAAAATGTAGTTTTAGAGTTATATTCTACAAACCAGAAGGTGCGTGAGCAAGCTTGTTACTTACACAGTGAACTTTATCATGGACTAACTTTGTATCATAATAGACAATTACAATGGAAAAATATAAAGACTGACAGAAAAATATGTTGACTAATAGTAGATCAAAAATAAATTCCATCATAAATCGGTCTATTTAGAAGGTTTTTACAATTTTACAACACACATAAATGTATTTTTAAGTTAATTAGGCTTGAACATCACGTTTGATCACATGCACAAGTGCAGCAGTGGAAAGTGAGGGACCGCACACTGAAGTCAGTGTTATGGTTATGCTAGGCCCGAGTGGGGAATGATTCAGCGAGATATTCTGCGTTTCTCAGCTAACTCACCAAACCGACGCGCGCACGAGCATCCCGTCACCCGCCGCCGCGCGCCTCGCCGGCCACGTTTAATCAACGCGAGGCGTTTTCTGCAAACGCGTGAATAATAAACGCTACGGTACGGTGTGGGAGCGCCGTGACAGACGCTGTTTTTGTGAGCTGGAGGTCTGAGAGGAGCGAGCTGGTGTGTTGAAAGCAGGCCGGGCTCAGCCGGGCTCTAGATTAGATGCATGTGTTCAGCCCTGAGGAAAAAAACTGAGTCTTCCTGACGTGTTTTGTAACGCTCGACGCTTGTATGAAAGATTTGCAGAGTGTTTTTGGGAGGAAAAAGGTGCTTTGGTGAACATTTTAACCTTGAGTTGAGTTATTGAGGGGTTTGTGTTGACATGTTGAGCGGAATTCAGTCTGGAAAGCTGTGTAGCTTCTCGCGCGAGCGGCTAGCGGTCGTTAGCGGTTATTTTCACGTTTGAGGACCAAACGGTGACCGTTGTGTTTATTTGTGTTACTAACGAAAAGTCAACGATGACGTGAAGGTGTTTATCCGCAAAACTTAGCTAGTTAGGGTAGCTCGTTAACTAGTTAGCATGTTAGCTGCTTTGGTATTCAAACTGCCTTGTGTTTTCTGTCTCTAGAAATAATCTGTTACACGTTAGTTATTTCTTATTACTTGGTATATTATTTACACACGTATTCCCCGACATTGTTATTTGTTTGTGTACTGTATTGTACTTTTGTTTAAAAGGAAAGCTCTGGTTGGCTAATGTCATTGTAATTTTCGGTATTCGTTAACTAGCCGTTGTAATAATGACCATTGTGTCGCTCTCTCGACAGCTTATAACAGAGTTTGGTTTTCTTCTCTACAAATAAATATATGCTTGTAAAAAATCACTAATATTATAGTGCTAGATCTATATAGATGAAGTTTTGCGTCAGATTTGTAATGACAAAGCTGTTGGCTCACTTTCTGTGTCAGATTCTTTGATCACAGGCCAGTGCGCCTCTCTGACCAGGTTCAAGGTCCTAACTCAGTTTTGTTTCTCAGAAGGAGTGGATATTAATCTGGAAAGCTTAACTTAATACTAACAGGCATTTCAAATAAATTGATTGGATTTAGTGAGGGCATCCCTAGAGACCTTTTGTGCCCAGAAATTGTGCCCCATATCTGAACTAATGTGGGTTGTTAGTTCCCAAGTTGTGTTTTTCCCTTGGTGCATTTCTCAGGCTTTATTCTGTTTCCTTTCTGCCAGCCTTGGTTTAATATTCCTTTAACACATTGATATAGGATACATGCTTTAACCATTTACTAGAGATGCATTTGTAATTTGAGTTTTTCATGAAATCATTTTTTAAGCTGTGCCTAAATTGAATTTGGCCATAAGACCACAGATGTTCTTGCATTATGGAATATTTACTTTCATCTTTGTCTTCATTTTAGGTTTTGCACATGAAAAATGCCGTTAAGTTGGAATTGCCAAATCATATACCGTGAGTTCCTGACTTTTCTTCTGTTTTTAAGGTGACCTGTCTAAACAAAGAGCTGTTAACGTTTACAGAGACAAAAACAAGCTTTAATGTCTAAATTTGGATCCTAGGATATGTGTGAAAGTGTGATCTTTCCTACGTGACTCAAAACAGCCACCTCATACACATTTTTTATTTTGATACCCTGGCCTTGCAAAATGTTTCTAAATGTTACCAAGTGTGTCATGTTGTCATTGACTGTTAAATTGAAGTTTTTAATTCTTCACATTCATGAGTTAATGTTTACATTATAGGAAAAGTGTGTAGAAATTAGCGACCATGAAGGTTGACAGGAGCAAACTGAAGAAAACCCCCACTGAAGCGGTCAGTATTCTGGATTTGTGCTGTATATTAAGTGTGTGTGTGTGTGTGTGTGTAATTTGAGGGGGTTTCTCACTGTTGACGTGTGTCTGTGCTCCTCCCTTAGCCTGCTGACTGCAGGACTCTCATAGAGAAGTTAAAGGGATGCGGCGATGAACAGCTGTTGCTGGAACTGCAGCAGATCAAGACCTGGAACATCGGAAAGGTGGGAATTATGTCTTGCGTGTGAGCTTTGTTTTCCACCTGCCCTTGTGTCAAGTGTTTCAGGCTTTCATAATATTCTTCATTGTCTGTGAGCTTGTTGCATACACACTATGACTGCTTTGTAGTTGTCAAGGTTTAGGCATGTGGGCAGACGATGCCTGCAGGTCTGTGCGGTTAGACAATTTTTGTTGCCTGCAGGCAGTGTCCGCAAACTCTGCTCTACTCGAGATTCAGATCTCTTATGACTGCCTGTTTCTATCCTTACAGTGTGAGCTGTATCATTGGGTTGACCTGCTGGACCGCTTCGATGGAATCCTTTGTGATGCGGGCCAGACGGTGGAGAACATGTCTTGGTTGCTGGTTTGCGACCGGCCAGAGAACGGGCAGCTAAAAGCATTATTGCTAGCAGTGCTTAACTTCACTGCGCTGTTGATTGAATACAGCTTTTCTAGACACCTGTACAGCTCAATAGAGGTACCAGACTCCGTTCAACAGGGTTGTCTGACATTTGGCTGTTGTTGGTTCTAATCATAAATTCACTGTTTTTGTTTGTTTTGCGTCTGTAGCACTTGACCACCCTTCTAGCATCATGTGACATGCAGGTGGTTTTGTCTGTGCTGAATCTCCTGTATGTGTTCAGCAAACGTTCTAACTACATCACCAGACTGGGCTCAGATAAGAGAAGCCCATTGCTTGCTCGTCTACAACATCTGGCTGAGGTAATGATCTACTTTTAATTGTATCATGTTTTCTTTGAGATGTAGAGATACCTTAAAGTGATGGATCTGACAATTTAGAAAGCAGCTGCAAATTAAGACACCGTTCATATGCGTGTTCTGTTTCAAAATACAAAACTAATGTTCTCATCTATAGAACTTCCACAAATTTCATCTTTGATTCTAGTCTGAACGTGTCAGTCTATATTGAAATTAGTTCATTTGTGTTGAACCAGTTTTAACCAAAGCAGCACGATGACCTCGTTCTGTAAAGACAGGTGCTGTCATGGTTTCAGTTTACTGACATTTCAAGACTGAAAGTTGTT
The DNA here is from genome assembly GCA_036877625.1 of Ambastaia sidthimunki. Lineage (NCBI taxonomy): Eukaryota > Metazoa > Chordata > Actinopteri > Cypriniformes > Botiidae > Ambastaia > Ambastaia sidthimunki. Next base: position 13,341 of record JAZGTK010001034.1, on the reverse strand, counting down.
GTCTTGACCTTTTTATCCTACACTTTTTTTTTCCCCCCGTTTCATAGAGCTGGGGTGGGAAAGAGAATGGCTTTGGTCTCGCCGAGTGCTGCAGAGATCTGCCGTTGTCGGTATGTTGTTTCTGCCATATTATTTCTTATTACAGAAAAGCCTTGGCTACATTTCCAGTAGTCTTGTGTCAGAGTTTTGTGCTAGCTGTCAGTTGTGTAGCTCGGTAATGTGTGTTTTTGTCTATTCTGATGTGTCTGTCTTTGTTGTGCAGAAATATCCACCAAGTGCCACAACATTGCACTTTGAGTTCTACGCAGAACCCGGCTCCGAGGTCAAAGTGGAGAAGAAGGTATGCATTAACTTTTTATTTAGCACTCGTGCTTGTTTGTTTGTTTGTTTGTTTCATTTAAACAAATCAATTGTGTTTCTTTCTTACAAACTTTAAACGTTGTTGTTTTTTTAATTGCCCTCTTAACAGTCGAGCAGCAACACGCTACACTACATTCATATCGAACAACTTGATAAGGTGAGTCCCGCTGGTTGTTTTCATTGCCATCCATTGTGGAACATTTACAAGCTCACAGGCTTTTAATAGCTATTGATTACACTCAAATCTAATTCCTGCCGTTCCCCCGGTGCACCCTTAGATTTCAGAGAGTCCATCAGAGATCATGGAGTCTCTGACGGCCATGTACAACATCCCTAAAGACAAGCAGATATTGCTTTTCACGCACATCCGTCTGGCTCATGGCTTCTCCAACCACAAGAGGAGACTTCAGGCTGTTCAAGCCAGGCTGCATGCCATCTCCATACTCGGTAAGTGACCCGTTTGGTACCAACCAGATTAAGGATAGATAGTTATTTTTACAGAACTGATCTGGGTTCTTGCTGTCTGCTGAGTTTGAAGTTGTGTATGGTTTTGGTTTTGTTTTGCAGTGTACTCCAATGCCCTCCAGGAGTCAGCTAACAGCATACTCTACAATGGGCTTATAGAAGAGTTAGTGGATGTTCTACAGATCACAGACAAACAGCTGGTGGTGGGTAGCAACTGATCTTCATTGGAACACTATATTGTATAATATAGCATAGTTAATGTATATTGCTTACCGTATATGTATTGGCGGTCTTTCACTTCCCCTAAAAAACAAAAAAAGAAACATACACAGAATAACAATACATTGACCGTAACACAAATAAAAATAAAAAATGCCTTCATGATTGATTGATGATTACCGTATCATTATATTGCAGGACATTAAAGCAGCCTCTTTGAGGACTTTGACATCCATAGTCCACCTGGAACGGACCCCCAAACTCTCCAACATTATCGACTGCACAGGCACAGCTTCTTACCATGGATTTCTGCCTGTGCTCGTCCGTAACTGCATACAGGCTATGATCGGTGAGACTGATTGATTGATTGGTACTTAAGCTCTCATCTTGAGTTTGTGGTTTGTGACGTTCTGTTCTTACATTTGCCGGGTGTTTCAGACCCACTGATGGAGCCATACCCACACCAGTTTGCCACGGCCCTCTTCTCCTTCCTCTACCACCTGGCCAGTTATGATGCAGGGGGAGAGGCCTTAGTGTCTTGTGGTATGATGGAGGCATTGCTAAAGGTTGGTGCTTTGTCATCTCCCTACACCTTTTGTATTCCGTCATTTGTTATGGTGGATCGTTTTAGAAGTTGGTCTTTTGTGAGGATGTATCACGAACCGTGTCACTTCCTCTTCAGGTCATCAAGTTCCTCGGGGACGAGCAGGACCAGATCACCTTTGTGACACGGGCAGTGAGAGTCGTGGATCTCATCACCAATCTAGACATGGCTGCTTTTCAGTCCCACGGCGGCCTTTCAATCTTTATCTGCAGACTGGAGGTACTGAAAGCCCCCCAGAACAGCTTTTAAGCCCCATGTTTCTGCATGAAGCTTTTTAACCTCTGCCCTTTTGTTGGTGGAACATGACCTCATTGTTTCTCTGTGCAGCATGAGGTTGACCTCTCCAGGAAAGAGTGCCCTTTTGTAATCAAACCAAAGATCCAGAGGCCCAGCACAGCTACTGAGACTGAGGACATGGACACTGATATGGACAGTTAGTACCACCTCCGTCATGTTTCCTACATGCGTTTATATTTAAAGGTGTAATTTATCCTATAATGAAGATTGTGTTAAAATATAGTGACCTTTGTGTCATTTGCAGTGGATGTTACTGTGTGGAACACTAAAAGAGCGTTAGATTGCTCTGGGTGCTGTCGTCTACACAGAGGAAATAAATAGGGGTGGGCACTAGTGAGCGCCATTTAAAGTGTACAACCCTTGCATTGTATTCCAGCTATAATGTTTTCAGAAGACCTGGAATATAATGCACAAGTTGAAGGCTGAACAGCAAATGTCCCCGTTTCTTTTCTTTGTCCGATAAAAAGCAACCATGACCGTCTGCTACACTTCTGTTTGTGTTCCACATAGTAACTTGAATTTGAAATAACAATAAGAGTGAGTAAAAGGTCACTTTCATTTGTGGGTAAATTGTCTGAGATTTAGTCTATTATGATTCAAGATTATGGAAGTATTTTCTCCAGTTTTTTATGACGATCCTGTGGATTTGTTTATAAAACCATAGTTTATTACAACTTTAAAGAATTTAGGCACTTCTTTTATCCTGCATGGCCTGTTTATGCCAAAGTTAGTCATAATGATAATGTTATCACTGTAGTCTCAGAGGTTGCCATGGAGAGCAGTCCGGGCCCCTCCACTTCCTCTGGTTCCAAAACAGAGACAGACCCCCGAGCACAGAGCAGTACATCCAGTGCCCCCAGAGCAGGTACACAATTTACACTAACTATTCAAGAAAAATACGGAATGATCTTTGTACTTTATTGGAAAATGTATTGTTCTTTCCTAACAGGAGTGCAGTGCATCCCTCAGAGGGCCGCTCTGTTGAAATCAATGTTGAACTTCTTGAAAAAAGCCATTCAGGACCCCGCGTTCTCTGACGGCATTCGTCATGGTATTTAATTCTCTGCTGTAGTTGTTATAGAACTTATTGCTGTAGTTGTTACTCGTGAGTAACTGTAGCGGAAAGTGATGCTCATTGCCGTGTCGTTCTCATTACAGTAATGGATGGGTCCCTGCCTACCTCTCTGAAACACATTATCAGTAATGCAGAGTATTATGGACCCTCACTGTTTCTCCTGGGTAAGCACACAGAAAAACACTCTGCTGATGTATTAACCGAACGCCTTACGCACAACTTTGTGTGAATTGGGCTTCAAGGTCACCTCAGTTAACAGTCGCGTGAAATGAAAAGACACTCATTAGTTTGAATCTCTCTGTCTGTTTCTGTTTCAGCGACGGAAGTGGTGACGGTGTTTGTATTCCAGGAGCCCTCTCTTCTATCTTCTCTGCAGGACAATGGTCTCACCGACGTCATGCTACATGCACTTCTCATCAAAGATGTGAGTCCGTCGTATCGCACGTCCTCGTCTAATATACTGTTGGATTTTTAATATACTTTCTCTCGCAATCCCTTTCACTTTTAAATTAGGTTTTGTTTTCTCTTATGCCCACGCATTCCATTCAGTTCATTCCAGTTACTCATTTTGTCTTTTTTTTTTTCTCTCTGCTTCCCCATTGCTGTGTTTCTCCGTCTTGCATAATCCAGCAGCCCATGACGTATTTTTGGACCTCCTTTATTTCTAGTGACATACTTATCACCTCAGTTATCTGTCTATCTTAATCCGAGGCATAGCAGTCAAGCTCACTTTTTGGGTCATAATTGTAGTTCTAAGAGTTTCGATATGCACCATGAAAAAACGTGGCTGGTCACGTTAAACGGCAGCTTTAAGATCAAACGGAAGCCTTTGCTGAATGGTAGCGCCTTGCCATGCTAATTCATTTTGTTTCTTTGTGTAGGTCCCTGCCACCAGAGAGGTGTTAGGTTCTCTGCCCAACGTCTTCAGTGCCCTGTGTCTGAACGCCCGGGGTCTACACTCCTTTGTGCAGTGCCAGCCCTTTGAGCGGCTTTTCAAGGTCCTGCTCTCTCCAGACTACCTGCCTGCCATGCGACGACGCCGCAGCTCTGACCCGCTAGGTGAGCGGTGTTATACAGTGGTGTTTCCCTGCAAAGTCAGTGAGGAAAAAGCAGTTGTTTGTGGAAATGTATCGGTAACTGTGTGCTTCTGTGTAACAGGAGACACTGCCTCTAACTTGGGCAGCGCTGTTGACGAGCTAATGCGTCATCAGCCCACACTGAAAACGGACGCGACGACAGCCATCATCAAGGTAAAGTGGCTACTGCTGAAACATTTTCCATGCCATCTTTAGAAAAGCCCTTCTTATGCAATGTTATTTGCATATTTAAACACATTTTCATTCTGTGAGACTGAAATTCATCGCCCTCTGTTGACCTTTGTAGTTGCTGGAGGAGATTTGCAACTTGGGTAGATCACCAGAGTATATCTGCCAGAAACCATCTATACAGAAAGCGGACGGGACGGTCACCGTGCCTCCAGCTCGCTCCAACCACGCTGCCGAGGAGGCATCCAGTGAGGATGAGGAGGAGGAAGAGGCTCTACATACCTTTAGCCAACAGCAGGGGGAGCCAGAGAGCAACAGGCAGTTAGTACATCACAGCATGAGTCTTAAAGAGCTGTAAGGGCTGCGAGGAAACATAATATTGTTTGCTGTTACTGAGATGTAGCAATCTAAACTGTGTGTGTGGACCATCTATATTAGTTCAAAGGCTATTAAATACATCGGTTACAAATAAATGTTTTTTACAGAGTGGTTGGCACAGAGGAGCGTATCCCGATCCCTCTTATGGATTACATCCTGAATGTGGTATGTGCTGACTCAGATCCTCTGCATCCTGCTGTAGTTATACTTCGTCTCATTCTTATTCCTCTGATCTAGAGCTTTTCTGTAGCCCACAAGGTTGTTTATCAAAACACCTGAATTGAATACATGTACACTGAAATGTGTGTCTTCATTAGATGAAGTTTGTGGAGTCCATTCTGAGTAACAACACAACAGATGACCACTGTCAGGAGTTTGTCAGTCAGAAGGGCCTCCTGCCGCTCGTGTCGATTCTTGGACTGCCTAACCTGCCCATAGACTTCCCCACCTCTGCTGCCTGCCAAGCTGTGGCAGGAGTCTGCAAATCTATACTGGTGAGATTTCAACTTTCCCACACCTCAGATGTAGCTCAGAAACAGTTTAACCCTGAACATCAGGGATTCCGCTACAGTGCCAGTGATTCTGTTTGTGGTTCTACCAACTCTGTTTTTCTTTCTCTCTCATGAATCAGACTTTGTCCCATGAGCCGAAGGTTCTTCAGGAGGGTTTGTGTCAGCTGGACAACATACTGTCTGCTCTGGAGCCTCTTCACCGGCCCATCGAGGTCCCCGGTGGCTCTGTGCTGCTCAGAGAACTGGCCAATGCGGGCCACGTCACAGATGCCACGCTTTCAGCGCATGCCACCCCGCTTCTGCATGCCCTCACTGCGGCACATGCCTACATCCTGATGTTCGTTCATACCTGCCGAGTCGGACAGGTGTGTCTTGACTTGTATTTGTTTTTTAAGGCTTGTGTACCAAGTAGAAACAGCCTGTAGGTAAGGAATGACAGAATGTGATTATGACAATACGTCTCGCTCCTTGTCTTTCAGAGCGAGATCCGTGCTATCTCTGTCAACCAGTGGGGTTCTCAACTCGGTCTAAGTGTTCTTAACAAACTCAGTCAGCTTTATTGCTCTTTAGTGTGGGAGAGCACAGTTCTGCTGTCACTCTGTACACCGAACAGGTCAGTACCGCTCCCATGTCACACCTAGAACTAAAATTCAAGAACATGAATGAACTGGACACAGACCTTTGACTGATCCGTTCCACATCCATTTACAAATCCACTCCGCATGTTAGGTTTTGCCGAGTCTTCTGTTAAAACTGATTCGGTTAGCATTACGTTCAGACGTAATGCACAATGCAGAATTAGAAGGTTTTGTAAGCTGTTTGTCTTGCTAACTGATACAGAATATTCTTGTTTTGTGATTGGTTTGCTTGGTGTCTGTTTGGCAGTTTACCTCCTGGCTGTGAGTTCGGTCAGGCTGACATGCAGAAGCTCGTGCCCAAGGAAGACAAACCCTCCAGCAGTACCGCAGCAGCTGCAGGCAGAAGAACCGGTAAAATAAACTGTGTTCTGCAGTACTGCATGATACTCAACTTTCCTTTGGCTCTTTCTTGATTTATTTTTAGTTTAGCCAAGTTTCTCGTTTCCTCTCTCCTCCCTCTCAGTTTCTCTAACAAAAATGTTCTGACTGGTTTGCATCCGGTTTCTCGTTTCTAAAGCCTCTTTCTCTCCATCAGCTGAGACGGAGACTCTGTCCGTGGGGGTGGACCCCTCTGCTCAGGGTTTGCTGGAAGGCATAGGGCTGGATGGAGACTCCCTTGCTCCCATGGAAACAGATGAGCCCACAACCGCCGACCCGAAAGCCAAGTCCAAACTCACCCCTGCCATGGCAACACGCATTAAGCAAATCAAACCTCTGCTCTCAGGTCAGTGTCTGGCGTTTAGTTAGACTTGAGGCTATTTTTTTAGAGACTGCGAAAAAGAAATGGGATTGTCTTTGTTTTAAATTGGAATGTTTGTCTTTCTCCAGCTTCCTCTCGATTGGGCAGAGCTCTGGCAGAGCTGTTTGGGCTGCTGGTGAAGCTTTGCGTGGGCTCACCTGTTCGTCAACGACGGTCTCACCACACCACCAGCACAGGCACTGCCCCCACACCGGCGGCTCGGGCCACTGCTTCTGCTCTCACCAAACTCCTCACCAAGGGCCTGAGCTGGCAGCCACCTCCATATACACCCACACCACGCTTTAGGTATCTTCATCTTATTATCATTAGACTGTATATATCATAAGTAATGGCTTGGATGCGGATGTTAGTCCAGCACCCTGAACACTGTCCTACTGGATGTGTATGAAGCGTTTATGATCTTCTCCATGATTCAGGCTGACGTTCTTCATCTGCTCTGTGGGCTTCACCTCGCCCATGTTGTTTGATGAGAGGAAGTATCCATACCATCTGATGCTGCAGAAGTTCTTCTGTTCTGGTGGCCATGACGCATTGTTTGAGTGAGTGAACAAAAGTCTCGTCACTGTTTATTAGCCCAGACCATCTATAAAGAACAGGATCCCCACAACCATGGTCACCCTCAGGGGCTTTTGTTCCTAAATTATTATATTTGGTTTGTGTCTGAATCAAACTAATAAATTCTTCATCCTGTTCGTTAGGACATTTAACTGGGCCCTGTCCATGGGAGGAAAGGTTCCCGTGTCAGAGGGCCTGGAACACTCCGAGCTGCCCGATGGTACAGGCGAGTTCCTGGATGCCTGGTTGATGCTTGTGGAGAAGATGGTAAACCCCAGCACAGTGCTGGACTCGCCACATTCTCTGCCTGCTAAAGTGCCTGGAGTAACGCTCAACACACCACAGTTCAGCGCCTTGCGCTTTCTTATTGTCACCCAGAAGGTATGAATGCCTCAGTCTAAATACAAATAGTGAAAGTTCTTTGTTAGTGAAGTAATATAGTTCTAATTTCCCCAAATCTTGTTTAGGCTGCATTTAGTTGTATTCGTAATCTATGGAACCGCAAGCCCTTGAAGGTCTACGGTGGACGCATGGCAGAGTCCATGTTGGCCATTCTGTGCCACATCCTGCGAGGAGAGCCCATCATCCAGGAGAGGCTGTCCAAAGAGAAGGAGGGCACCGCTCGGCCTGATGAGGAGAGCAGCTCTACTTCAGCAGCTCCAGGAGCTAGTGGACCTCCAGCAGGGGGAGTCGTTGTAGACGGAGTGTCTGGTACTAATGGAAACTCTGCTGGAGGATCTGCAGAGGATGGGACCAATTCCACAACCCGCAGAGAGCCACAGGTCAACCAGACCCAGCTCACTCAGGTACCACTCAAGGTTTTAAAGGGATAGTTCACCCAAAAACTAAAACATTTAACATTTACATGATTTGTTTACTTTCAAGGATAAGTGCTTCAAAACGAAAGTGCTTCATATTTTGAAGTCAATCGATAAGGCATTAGCTGTATTAAAAATAGTGAGAATAATGTTGCTTTTATTAACAGACTTGGTTGTAATTGTCAAATGGACCATTATAGTCCTCTTATATCGTTTTTGCTTCCTGTGCAGCTAATGGACATGGGCTTCTCCAGAGAACATGCGATGGAAGCTCTGCTGAACACCAGCACTATGGAACAGGCCACAGAGTATCTGCTCACACACCCTCCTCCACTGCTCAGTGCAGCTGTCAGAGTAAGAACCCCACACGCACACACACACACACACACACACACACACACACAGACACATAGAAGAAATGAGCTAGTGTAGTTACTGTGAGCTTTGTTTCATAGGAGTTTACCATGTCTGAGGAAGACCAGATGATGCGGGCCATTGCCATGTCTCTAGGTCAAGAAGTTAGCATGGAGCAGCGCTCAGACTCACCTGAGGTGGGCACACAAACACACGTTCCTTTACTTGCATCACCAAGTAGGAATTACAGAGCAGCACAGTTTAGGTCTCACATCCTCATGAACTTTCTTTCTCCAGCCTGACTGGAGAACCACAATTCAATCAGACGTTTCTTTGTGTCCGCAGGAAGCAGCTCGACGCCGTGAGGAAGATGAGAGAAGAGCGAGGGAGAGGGTGGAGGAAGAAGAGGCACGCTGTCTGGAGCGCTTCCTGGAGGCTGAGCCCCTGGACACGACTGAGCTGCATTCGTTCACGGACTCCATGCTGCCCGGCTGCTTCCACCTGCTGGATGAGCTGCCGGACACCGTCTACCGCCTCTGTGATCTGCTCATGACCGCCATTAAAAGAAACGGCCCTGAATACAGAGACCTCATCCTCAGACAGGTGGTCAATCAGGTCAGTACTGCATGTACACACAATCTACCCAACTAGACTAGAAACTGTTGATTTCCATGGATATGTATGTATATGTGTGTATGTTGTCTTATGGATGCCGTTTGTTGCTTTTGATCAAGAACTGTGGATTTAATGGATTTAATGTACTAAAATGGTAGGATGAGTATTTGAGTCTATTGGTAATTATTTATTTAATGGTCAATAACTATGCCTGCTTTCTTTATCCCAATTCTAAAATATTGCATTTTAGAGAACTGATTAATGCGATTTTTTTTTTTTGTTTGTTTGTTTGTTTTAGGGAAATAAATTGTAAAATGTGTTAATTTCAGCAAGGAAAATTGTAAAGTATTGCATCATATCAAGACAACTCGCTCTGATCTTTAGATATTAGTGTTGGCAGAAGTGATTAAAAAACATGCAGGTTGATCAGTAATTACAGGTACACCAGTGAATCAGGGGCTGTGTCTCAAATTGAGCTGCTTACCCAAGCAGCATTTTTGAGCATTACAGTTGTGCTCAGCTGTATGTGTGTGTATTTTTATAAAGGTATGGGAAGCTGCTGATGTGTTAATAAAGGCCGCCGTGCCGCTCACCACCAGCGACACAAAGACCGTCTCTGAGTGGACGAGACAGATGGCCACCCTCCCTCAGGCTTCCAACCTGGCCACCCGCATCCTCCTGCTCACATTGCTCTTCGAGGTACGATGTCATTATCGCTGTTTATTTATAACACTGTTTGATTAAAAATACTGCACGTTCTGTATGCATAAATGAACACGCTGATGGAAGTTTGTCACGCTTTGTGCCGCAGGAGCTGAAACTGTCGTGTGCGCGGGTGGTGGAGAACAGCGGCGTCTTGACTGTGCTGATTAAGCTGTTGGAGGTGGTGCAGCCCTGCCTGCAGGCTGCCAAAGAGCAGAAGGACATCCAGACACCCAAGTGAGTGGCTGTCCTTCCCTGTCTGCATGACAGATCAGTAACTGAGTTCATAAGCATTCCTGGAACGCATGGCTCTGCTGACCTAAGCAACAAACCGAGAGCCTGCATTTGTTTAGAGGAGTTTAATAGTGTACTTGAGGCTTTATTATGCACTTTAATGTTTCATTTCTCCACGTAGTGTCTTGTTTCTTGCATTACACATTATCAGAATTTAGCTTTACCATTTTTACGTTTTCTCAATGTACAATAGCCCAATTCTGTTTTAAAGCTGCCTCATTAGCATACTGTAAACTCTGATTGATGGCCAAACTCTGTGTACCGATGTAACAAAGGTGGGTACACGTGTTAATTGCTCATAATCTTAAAGGCATTTTTTGCAGTTTTCGTAAGTGCTGGATGGATTGGAGAGTTTGCTTTGCGAAGTAAATATTAGAGAAACAATGGAACCAGCTTATATTGTTTATAAAAAGGCAAGGAAAGGGTTAGTTTTCCATAAAATTATCACTTAACAGAAGGTTTTTCTGTAGGTGGATCACCCCTGTGCTTCTACTTATTGATTTCTACGAGAAAATGGCTGTTTCATCCAAACGAAGAGCCCAGATGAACAAGGTTAGTGCCGGATAGTATTTCCCTATAATGAAAATAACTGAACGTGGTTAATACAGTTTTCCTAATGCAATTGTTACATTAACACTTTATTTTTCTAGTACCTGCAGCCCAATGGGAATAACTGGCGTTGGTTTGATGACCGTTCGGGCCGCTGGTGCAGTTACAGCGCCAGTAATAACAGCACTATAGATTCAGCCTGGAGGGCGGGAGAGACCAGCGTCCGTTTCACTGCCGGTCGCAGGAGATACACTGTCCAGTTTAACACCATGGTGCAGGTAACAGCCATGACCTGCAGCTGCCCTTGTTAATAACAGTGACCAATGTTGAAATTTTTATAATTTGAAACCCTGCAAGTAATCTCAGAGTAGCTTTATTATTAGTCGCATGTTTTTTTTTTTTAGATGTTTTTGTAATCTTATTGTTTAAAATGCAGTAATTATCTAGAAAATGATTGTGGACGAATGTGGCGTGAACTTTGAATTGGTGCTGCGTATTTATGCCCACAACCTCTCACAACTTCCCGTGTGTACTAAAAAACATGTTGATGGACTAGCATTTCCACACATTTTCGAGTCGAACTTCTGTGCTGAATTTTGTCTGCGCAAGACCAGCATAAGACTTTGAGGGAATGTTGCCAATAACTGCAAGTTGTGAGTAACAGGTCTTGCTCTGTGTCTTTTGCTGCAGGTGAATGAGGAGACTGGAAACAGACGGCCAGTAATGTTAACAGTGCAGAGAGTTCCACGCATGCCAAAAGCCTCTAAAGCTGGAAGTGTTACTGATACAGAGAGAGAGGAAGGAGAACAGAGAGCCAAGACTGAGGAGACCCAGACAGACACGGGTGAGGACATAGTATTAGACCAAGTCCAAGACCACTGTTGTGTTAGCCAGTGAAAAAGGGACACGCTAAGATCTCTTGGCGTAGATGCAGCAACACTCAAAATCTGTGTTTGGTTACTGATGTCACTGTCCCTGTGCAAATTCCCTGTGCAAATAACTACTTGTTACTCGTGTTATATTAATTTAGCTAGCATTCAATAATGGGACACTACTGCAAGTGGCTTGACTATTTGACTGGTCATGTGATTTTAATTTGGCAGCTAACATGATGTGTGACCCGCCCGATGTCACATAGAACCACTGATAAACGTTGCATGGGGACTGAGTACTTTTGAAAAAAACATAAAATGAACTAAAAAATAAAATAAACTTTGAGACAAACTTTTATAGGGGGTCTAGTCCGGTTCCTGTTTTTGTTTTTACCAAAACTTAGATCATGTTTTTAAATTTTCTTCACTGATTTTTAAGATCCTACATCTGTAGCTGTGGAGATGGCGCCCCCTAAAGAGGAGCTGGAGCAGAAGGATTCCAGTACAGCAGCTCCTGCCGCCCCTCAGGACCCCTCTGGCTCCAGCGGTATCGTTGTGCAGGGTCTGACAGAAGAGATGGTGACTGTGCTGATCCGAGCCTGCGTCAGCATGATCAGTGTTCCCGTGGACCCAGACACTTTGCACGCAACCTTGCGTCTCTGTCTGCGCCTCACGCGCACGCACCATTACGCCATGATGTTCGCCGAGCTCAAGAGCACACGCATGATTCTGAACCTCACGCAGAGCTCCGGGTTCAATGGCTTCACGCCATTGGTCACATTGCTCTTCCGCCACATCATTGAGGACCCGGCCACACTGCGGCACACCATGGAGAAGGTGCCATGTTGTTTTTATTAATCTAAATCTATTTATTCAGAGGTAGCTGTTGTTTAAAGCTGTTGTTTATCCTTTGAGTAACAACAAGCTGTTTTCAATCTAAATTTCTCCATCTTTCTTTCAGGTTGTTCGGTCTGCAGTCACCAGTGGAGCTGGAAGCACCACCTCAGGTGTGGTGTCGGGTAGTTTGGGTTCGAGGGAGATCAACTACATCTTGCGTGTCCTCGGCCCAGCGGCCTGCCGCAACCCAGAGTGCTTTACAGAAACTGCCAAGAGCTGCATTCGAATTGCTTTACCTGCTCCGAGAGGTGCTGGAACTGGTATGACAAAATCTCTCATATAGGGTCATATATGTCCCATATATGATCCTATAGTGTTTACACAACCATTAATCTGTCATTTCTTCTCTCCACCTCTTAGCTTCTGATGATGAGTTTGAGAACTTCAGAATTAAGGGTCCAAATGCTGTCCAGTTAGTAAAGACCACGCCCCTGAAGCTGTCTCCACTGCCTTCCATACCAGAGACCATAAAAGAAGTCATCTACGATATGCTGAATGCCCTAGCAGCGTATCATGCACCAGAAGAAGGTGAGAGATGTAGTCTGGTTCAGAAACTGTCAGCTGTGAATATCTGTTCTAATCTATCCTGATATCTCATCAACTTCCACTTCTCTCAATGCTTGGGGTCTTTTTCATCTGTGTTTGTGTGTGTGTGTGTGTGTGTGTGTATGTGTACAGCAGAAAGAGGAGAGGAGCGGGCCGCAGCAGTACCGGGGGGTCCAGACCTCTGTCAGATCCTGCAGGATGTTGGTGATGATGTCTACCAGCAGTACAGACTCACCAGACAGGGCAGCGACTTTGACTCTCAGTCTGCCTTCCACATAAACGTAAGAGGCTGTATGCATATAAAACAGTGCGTCACAGAATGTGTGTATTATTTGTACATTGTGTATAGTCTGTCACAGAAGGTATGCTATATGGGAACCGCATAGTTAACCCCAAGTGTATGCTAGTTATAATAGGCTGTGAAATATCAGACTGGCTTTAACTGTGAGTGTTAATTATACTCCATCAGACTCAGGTGTTTGCTGCAGATGGTGCCGTTGCAGAATCTTCTCAGTCTGGAACTCCTCAAGGAGAAGGTGTGAACCAACACACACACACACACACAC
>JAZGTK010001033.1:0-46370 GCA_036877625.1 Ambastaia sidthimunki | reverse complement strand
AGGCAAGGGGTCGAGACAGGCAGCAAACAATCACAGTAGTAAAACAGGCAAGGGTAAGAGCAGTCAGCAAACAATCATAGTAGCAAACAGGCAAGGGTCAGGGCAGGCAGCAAACAATCAGAATAACGATAAACAGTAGTGATGTGTGATTTGAAGCGAGGCTTCGAAACCTCGTGTGTCAAACAAAAAGGGGCGTGCCAAATGAAGCCCCAGTTCGAGGCTTGTATCGTTAGCGTAAGAATCATGTGACTGATGACAAACAAGGCTTCGGATTCTGTGGGACACGTGATTGTTTCGTTTTGAGTATCGCTTTTGCATAAAGAGGGTTCGAACCTCGCGGCACTTTGTGGGTTTTGAGCTTCTTTTTTTTAATAAGAACCAATAAAATGTATGTTTGTCCCTTTTCCCCATACTGCGCTGTTGCAGTGTGCATTTGACTCCCAGTTCCATGAGCACTCTTGCACTCAGTTTCAGTAGATATATTTGATTTTAATTTTTAATTTTATATTTGATTTATTTTGAGTATTTACCATCATCATAACACTTAATTAATAATATTCCCATACAAACATATACTTGTTCATTAAGACAGAGTGGCAGAAATAGTTTATTATTTACATAGGCTTTCCAGGATACTCTGGCTCAGGATTAATTGATTTGTCTGTCATACATTCCTTTGCACAGCAGGTGTCACTAGTGAGAACAATTCAATGAGGCTTCGGGTAATAAACCTTTTGGTGAACCTTTGGGCTGAAAAGCCCTATTGCTTCATGAAGCCTCATTTTGCCATCACTAATAAACAGTCCAAGATCAATCCACGAAAACCAGTAACACGGAAAACGCTCAGTAGTGATAGCCAGGGCAAATCAAGACTTCGCAAAGAGTGTGCATACAACTGGGACTTAAATAGGAGAGTTAATAGGTTGCAGGTGTGAGGGTAATTAGTCCCAGGCCCTATGGGTAATGTAGTTCGAGGCATGACTAATATTCGGTTTAAACTCGTAATATTGTGATGACAATCTCAAAAATCATAAATCATTTTAACTGCATCCATGAAAGAATTTAATTAAGTTTTATTGCTTTGTGACACCAAAATACTCCTGAGTTGCCAGTAACATCAGTTATGTAACCATGTAGCATTCCCAGTTAGTAATGAGCAAATTTTTTTTTCAATTAAATTTTATTTTTATAGCACTTTTTACAATGTTGCATTGCTTTAAAGCAGCTTTACATGTAATACTGAGATATGTTGTCAAGAAACAACACAGGGATCCAAAAGCAGGTGCCAAAAATAATAATTTATTAACAGAAACAAACAAGCAAAAAATCAAAAAACCCGCAAAGCGGGGATAACAAAAAACAACAAAGTAAACAATGGGTCCAACCTCCCGACGCCTTCTTATTAAAGCACTTGCTTTTTTCCTTCCTGCTGTGCAAGTAAGGTGCTTTCAGCGGTGGTTTGCCTCAACCCATCCTCAGCTAAACTCCCCCGGGCACTTCAGCAGTCAGCTACATGTAGTCAGTTAACATGATAGGTTTCACACTAGGCAAGATATGTAATTCCAGCTTACATGGAGATGGCACATAGAAAATAACATCTTGGACATGGGACAAGGAATTTGCAATAATGTAACATTCTTGCATATAAACAGACAGCTGATAATAATGATTTACAAATATACTATATACAGTATATTGATTTAAAACTGTCGGGTCTTATTCTGTGGTCTTGAATATGTTCAGATCCAGCTGACTACAGGACCTTGGGAAATGAATGACAGACAGACAGACTTAGTATGGGTCCAGCACATCTGTTCTTATGGAAAGTGTCCCCGGTTTTGGCTTACCTAATTAATGCATTCTAACAATCCCTTAAGAATGTGTAGGCTAGATTAAAGAGATGTGTCTTCAATCTAAATTTAAACTGACATGGTGTATCTGCCTTCCCTACAACACTGGGTAGACTGTTCAAAATATGAAAAGGATCTACCACCCGTGCTTGATTTTGAAATTTTGGGTAATATCATCTGGACAGAATTTTCTGATCACAGTGAACATAAAGGACTGTAATAAGAGAGGATGTCGCTCAGATACTGAGGAGCTAAATCAATCAGGGCCTTGAATAATTGAACGGTAGGTGATCAGCAGAATTTTAAAGTTTGTATGATGCTTGATAGGCAGCCAGTGCAGTGTTGACAAAACTGGGCTAATGTGGTCATGAGGAAAGTGATTTTATTTAATATACTGTATATTTTTAATTTGACATGTTATAATGTACAATATAAAGACATTTAAAGGGATAGTTGAGCCTAAAAAGAAATTTCTTCCTTAATTTTAATTCTGACATAGAACCCAGATAGCAAAACTTCAATCCTCTATATCGACATCTGCAGACATATTTACGAAGGTTTTATTTACAATGCTGTGGTGCTTTCGACTCTTCATAGTCTTGCTAAAATGTAAAAAACCTAAGTGTTTCTAAAACAACCTCTGTGGAGATTGATAAAATGATTTGACAGTTCTGTTCATTTCGGGGAATAAATATTTTAGACATTTTAGCAGTTTTACTGACAATTCACGCAATGTACTGATTAAAATATTCTGTGCTTTGCTGTCAATTTGTGCTTTGTTTTTTCACTGCTGCTAATGCACTACTGTGCTAATCCACCTCCAGTGACCACAATGTTTTACTCAACTATTGGTTTACAGCGACTTCTGCTGGTCGATAGGCCAAACTACAATAATAAGTATTTAAAGGAATGGTTCATACAAAAAACTTTTGTCAACATTTACTCTCTCATGTCATCCAAATCCTAAAGTATATAGCTTTCTTTTGCAGGACAAGAAAATACATATTTTTAAGACAATGTGTGGATTCTTTTAGCCCTTTAACTTTCATTATATGAAACAAACATAAAAAAAATGTAAAACATTTTTCTTCAGTTTTGTATACAGAGAAAAGCTATGTTTATATTTAAAACAGTAAAAGATGAACATTTTTATTTTTGGGTAAACAAAATGGGTAAACAAAATCCTATTTTAGGCAGGTATCAGATGTTTGTCAGTTGAAAGTGACACGTTTTTGTCAGTTATGGTTACCCATAACCGAAATGTGACCTCTGCATTTAACCCATCCTTTGTGAGGATGTGTGTGGGTGTGAACACACACACATACACACACACACACACCCAGAGCAGTGGGCAGCTATCCCTGCAGCGCCCTGGGAGCAATCAGGGGTTAGGGTGCCTTGCTCAAGGGCACTTCAGTTGCTACCTGCCACCGCTGGAATCAAACCAGCAACCTACTGATTACAAGCCCAACTCCTTAACCAGTAGACCACAACTGCCCCCTTACTTAAAATAGCTTTAAAGTCATAATACAACAAAAATGAAATGACGGAGAAACTTCACAGATATATACAAAATACTTTAATGACTTAATGATCAGAGGCACCACTGCCTTATTTCTTCAGCCAGATAAAAGAAAGTTTAAATATACAATTGAAGTTTAAAGTTTCAAAGGAATGTATATTTCTTAAGAATTTTGAGAGAATTATTTAATAAAAGAATTTAGCAATAAAACACAATTATGTTGTCCACAGTGCTCAATAAGATGCTGGTTGATATGTCTATTAACAGGACTATGCTGGTCATATTTACAGATCCAGGGTAGATCTATATAAGCCAAGACAGGATTAAGTTCCAAATTTGTTCCAAAGTTAGAACATCAAATTACAATCAAAAGTACTAAAACTTTGTTAAGGATGACTGATAAACAGATGTGTTGGTCATGATTTTACAAATCAAATCTTGGTCATGTATCAATAAACAAAGTAACGGAAAGCTTAAAGCTAATATATAGTGGTGTCGTTTTAGCCAGACTTCAATTAAGAATGTTCAGAGTGTATATAAAGTGCCACAGGAGCTGAAACTGCTCTACGAGCTAAGTGGAGCAGACGCGGACAAGACATAGCTTGTAATGCATGCACTTGACAAAGCACGGACAGGGCTGGGTCTTTCTCCTTCCAGGACCACGGAGAGATCCCAAGAGGGGATCTAGGAGGGTTTAACCTCCTGATGCCTCTGTGAAACCTAACGACCAGGTCATGCTGCCCCAAGGGCCTACCTTAATGGTGTTGTGGCGAGCAGAGATGGCCGCCACATAGACCTTAAGAATGGAGGGAGACGGATGTTTTACCAGGTGCTCTTGAAGAAAAGACAGCACAACACTGATCTGGCACTGTGATTTGGATCTCTAGACCAGTCTGCGAAAAGATGTCGCTTAAAGGCATAGAGCTGCCTAGTGTGGGGACTAGCCTAGCCTGAGTGATAGTGTCAATCCCACTGGTGAAAGACCTGTTAAGTCTTCCGCACTACGTCCAGGGGCCAGGCATGGAGATTTCAGAAGTCTGGTCTGGGGTGCCTGAGTGTGCCCGGCCTATGAGGGAGAAGGTCCTAGCTCAGGGGAGAGACGCTGTCAAGTCTGGTTGGTCCAGAACAGGGCCACCGAAAGGACCTGGTGCTGCTCCTCCCTGACCACAGAACCTGTCCAAGAAGGCTCACTGGGGGAAACACATACTTGCATAGATGTCGTGGCCAGTCATGCACCAGATCATCCATGCCACCAAAAGGACCTGGTGCTGCTCCTCCCTGACCACAGAACCTGTGCAAGGAGGCTTACTGGAGGAAAGAGCATCCATGCAAAGATTGGCCTGTTCCTGAATGAATGCAGGCAGGCAAGCACTAACTGTGCCTTGTCTTCTGTGAGACAGGCCATCCAACTCCTTGTCCAGTGAGAACTTCACTCTTTTGACATGTCTCAATCGGTTTAGGTGTTGTAGCACTAGATCCCAATTCTCGCACAAAAATATTGCGATCACGAATGTCTCATGACTTCATTAGCTCATTGTGCACCTCAGGGAAGAAGGGCACCGGGGTGGGGCACGGCTTGGGAATACATCCCAAACTCAGATACCAATCATCCAGCCCGAGTGCTCGGGAGAGGGTGGGGGTTTCGATGCCTGATGCTAGCCACTGCCTGACATAGCACAGCTGCTCTAAGAGAGCAGCACATCAGAAAAGCTGTCCTCAGATTTCAGCTGTCCTTGCTCTCTGATGCTGTGACCGACATCGCATCATCCTCATGAGGCCCAAACATAACAGTGATCTTACTCACATAGGGCTGACCAGCCGCAGCACCTGAAAACTCAACCGCTTGGAACGAGCGTATCCACAAAAGGTGCCTGCACATGCTTGAACCAGGGACACTTGAGGCACCAATCGTGGCTGTCCACAGGGACAGAAAACCATCCTTAAAAAGATGCTGTACCTTTGTAGGAGCAGAGAAGGAAAAATGCTCTTTAAGACTCTGTAGCTGACTGCTGAAGTGCCCGGGTGAGTTTAGCTGAGGATGGGTTGAGGCAAACCACCACTGAAAGCACCTTACTTGCACAGCAGAAAGGAGAAAAGCAAGTGCTTTAATAAGAAGGCGTCGGGAGTCCCTCAAAA
Organism: Ambastaia sidthimunki; assembly: GCA_036877625.1. Taxonomy (NCBI): domain Eukaryota; kingdom Metazoa; phylum Chordata; class Actinopteri; order Cypriniformes; family Botiidae; genus Ambastaia; species Ambastaia sidthimunki. Next base: position 40,862 of record JAZGTK010001033.1, on the reverse strand, counting down.
AAGTGTTGAATGCCAGCCCGCTTATACACCCGGATGTCCAGGGCTGAGACTGGCATGCAAATTCCACTTGCCAATTTTCATTGGCCTTTTAAATTAAAATCAGGCAATTAGGCTCCCAAGAATGAACCCTAGTGTTGTCATTGACACAATATGAAATAACAATGAAATACTGAATCCCTCTTATTTGTAAACATTTTAACCTAATCAATGTTAGCATATTTATTATTTACGAAAACATTAAACACATTTCTATAACATAATACCACAATTCATGTTTATTCAATTTTAATGTAATTTATGGAAAAATTGGAATTTGTTTTTAAATGCATGTGCAGAATATTACGATCTATACTCGGTCTTATAATCTTTTAGGTTTGCCACATCATTTTAAAAATGTTAGTTTTCAATGAAATATGAAAAATATTAGGTTGTTGTTACGTCTGAAGCTCCCGCTCCGCCTCCTTCTGGTCATCAGTGAGAACCGTCGCCAGAATTCTGATTGGGTTAAACTACATTTCCCAGTGGCCAACTTACCTGTGGCTGACCACGCCCATACCATGCACCTGTTCCCAGTTTCCATGATTACCCTGTGTATATATGCTTCCCCAGGACTCTTTATCATTGCGAAGTGTTGTCTGCCATTAGCGATATTTCTGAGTGTTTTCTGTTGATTGTTTATTCTGTTATTACTCTGGTCTGTCCCTGGTTTTTGATTCTCTGCTCCCTGCTCATTTACTCTGCCTGTTTTACGGATTACTCTATTGTTTGCTGCCTGCCTATTACCTCTGCCTGTTTAACGATTACGATTCTGCTCCTCTTCTACATTCCTGTTTGCTGGTGTTTGACTCTGCTCTGTTCTAACTCTGAATAAAGCTGCTGATGGATCCCAGAGTCTATAATTCATCATTACAGTTGTAAATTGCGGTTGCAGTAATGGGAGAAATTAGTCAAATTCAGATAAAATGTATTTTTAAAATAACATTTTTAAGTCAGGGTTTCAAGTAACTGTGCATGACTTTTAATCTATTTTTTGAAAATTAAAATTATTTTAGCTTTTTCAAAGATGTTGACGCAACAATGTGTATTTAGACTGTTGCAGTGAGATGTAGATTTGTTTTGAAAAATATGATTATTTATTAAGGTGATTTTAATTATTAGTGATTAATGCTCACAAACTCCTGTTAAAACATACCTTGTAATTAATGCTGAAAAAAGAAAATTTATTGGTGAAAGTCATTAAAACATTTCAAAACATTTAAACATGTTTAAAACCTTTGAGACCAAGATTTTGTGAGAATCACCCATAATGGCATACTACGACTGTGTTAACTGCAAGACAATCACACATCACAATTTATCAAACATTCTATTTGCCATAATTTTAGATCTAGAATTGTTCAAATCTAGGTCTAGATCTTCATTATTCTCTATTTATTAATTTATTTTAATTATTTGTTATTTTTAATAAACAGTGTGTTTCCATGTCCAAAAGTAGCAACATAGTACAGCCAGTGCCAGTGTGTGGTGTAACTGAACCAAAAAGTAACCACTCACACTATAAAAAAGAAAGTATTACACCATTTATACACCATTATGGTATACACCATTAAACACAAAGGTGTGAAAACACGAGCCATATCATGTAAACTGGCAGAGAGGAAGATATATTTAAAAAACAAAACTTTTGCTCTTGGTAAAAAATGATGTTTGTCGACTACTACAAGCTTCTGCAGAAACCACAAACCCAGGCCATCAGAGACACGCTGCGCATGTGGCAGGGCATGCAGCCTATCACCAACTACAGGTCAACACCACCTGCCTGTGACAGTGATGCCTCCCTTCCAGATGCACTGAATGACTTCTACGCTTAGTTTGAGGCACAAACGATGTAATGGCGAAGAAGACCACCCCTCCCCTCAATGACCAGGTGCTGTGTCTAACCACGGCCGATGAGAGGAAGACTCTACACAGAGTTAGCCTGTGAAAGGCTGCTGGACCAGACAACATTCCTTGTAGGGTTCTCAGAGGATGTGCAGACCAATTGGCAGATGTTTTCACAGACATCTTCAACATCTCTCTGAGCAGCACTGTAGTTCCAACGTGCTTCAAGGCCACCACCATCATCCCTGTGCCAAAGGAGTTTCCAGTGTCCTGCCTCAATGACACCTATCATAATGAAGTGCTTCGAGAGGCCCATTCTGAGGCACATTAAGACCCTGCTGCCCCCCTCACTAGACCCCCTGCAATTCGCTTACCATCCCAACCACTTAACAGATGATGTCATCAACACCACCTTCCATTGGGCCCTCACCCACCTGGACAATAAAAACACATATGTTTGAATGCTTATCATTGACTTCAGTTCAGCATTCAACACCATCATTCCTCAGCACCTGACTGAAAAGCTGAACCTGCTGGGCCTAAACACCTCCCTCTGCAACTGGATCCTGGACTTCCTGACTGGAAGACCTCAGTCAGTCCGGATCGGGAACAACATCTCCAACACCACCACACTGAGCACTGGGGCCACACAGGGCCGTGTGCTCAGTCCATTGCTGTTCACTCTGCTGACTCATGACTGTGTAGCAATGCACAGCTCGAATCACATCATTAAGTTCGCAGATGACACGATTGTGGTGGGTCTCATCAGCAAGAATGACGAGTCAGCATACAGAGAGGAGGTGCAACAGTTAACGGACTGGTGTAGAGCCAACAACCTGTCTCTGAACATGAACAAAACTAAAGATATGGTTGTTGACTTCAGAAGAGCACAGAGAGACCACACTCCGTTTCTTGGCGTTCACCTGATGGAGAAGAGTTCAAGAGAGCTTTATTGTATATTAACTATATACAGCTGATGCCCCATATAGTGCAGTGAAACAACGTTTCTCCAGGACCATAGTGCTACACATAACAACAAAGAGCCACATAAGACAGCAAGAGCTACAACAATTCCTCCATCGAGTTGTCCGCCAAGGTGCTAAAAAATGACCCTCAAGATGTCCTCCATGCTTGAAAATAGATAGGACGGGAATAGCACACGATAACACCTTGAAAGAGGGGACGGGCACAAGAGCAAGCGATACACCCACCCGGCTGCTGTTTAATTACCCTGGAGTACATGGGTCGCAACTGGGATCCATGCGAAGATTGTAAAACCTTGAAAAGGTGTTGGGTGTAGCCCAGCCCACAGATGTCTACAGATGTCTGTAAGTAAGGTGCTCCTCCAGAATAGGGCTACCAAAAGAACCTGGTGCTGCTCCACCCTGATCCTGCACAGAACCTCTGCATAAAGGCTCACTGGAGAAAATGCAAACCTGGGTAGAAACGAGCTGTGACATGCAACATGACCGCACATCACCTTGGTGGTTGATGTAGGTCACTGCCGCTGTGTTGTCCTTCCAGAGCAAAACGTGCCTGCCCTGGATCAAAGGTAGGTGTCAGGTCACAGGTGGTGCCCTGTCCAGAGCCCTGACATTGCATGCCCATTGCACATGGTGCCACATGAAAAAGTTTTAAAGGGACTGCTGACCTGACTGCTGGTCTACCCTTTTGCTGCCCTGCCATCTAGGGTAGTGAGAGCAAAAGCATGCTCCATGACCTCATAAGCTTATCGTGCACCTCGGGAAAGAAGGGCATGGCATGGCAGGGAATCTCGTCCCAACCTGAGGTACCAATCATCAAGCCACAAGAGTTCTGTAAAAGGTAGAGGTTTCCATTCAACCATGACGCTTGCTGCTGCCCAATATAACACCATTGCATATTTGGCATCCACCTCCTTCTGGGCTCCACTCTGGGAGAGCAGTGCATCAAGGAAGTTGTCCTCCGAGAAAAATAGCGTGCTCTCTGATGCTGTAGCCAACATTGCATCAACCTCACAAGCCCTGCATGAGACAGTGATCTTGCCCATGTGGCGCTAATCAGCCTGAGCATTTCGGGGCCTGGGAGGTCCGTGGGGATGGATCAAGTGGATTGTCTCCCAGCATATCCTTGCTAATGCTTTAGGAGCTTACCAACACTGTCCTCATAGGTGACCCAGGAAGGAAAACAGACAGCCATTCTGAGTGAAGCAGGTGAATGGCAAATGCAACCTTCTCATGATCATATTCTTGCAGTAAAAACATGAACCATCCACAAAAGGTGCCTGAACATACTCAAGCCCAAACCACTCTGTAGCTGACCTGCCAGTGGTCAGGAGTATTTAGCAGAAGACAGCACAAGGCAAACTACTGCTGAATGCAACATATATACAAAGCAGGAAGAAGAAAGATCACTTATCTTCTGAGGCATGGGGACCACAGCATCTGCAACTCAGAAGAACAAAATCTGCGTGAGTGTTGCAGTTGATAGTTTTGCAGGGCTTCTCAACTCCCATCTTTTGACTTCTGTACCTGTGTTGAAAGCAAAAAAAGGTTTGAGAAGATGTTTTGCTAGTATTGCATGATTTGTCATTTTTTTCAAATTAATTTTAGTTTGTTATAAGTGACAATGACAATGGAACAGCCACATGGTCTTCATCAATGCCAAATCTCTTGTGTGCAGCACCTGAAAAATATAAACAGTTTATTAGATAAGACTTTTTGGACCGATTTCAGCACTTAGAAAGTTCCTAATTTAAAGGCAGCATGTATTGTTATAACTAAATTTAACCATCTTATTAATACAGTGAGTGAAACTGTTTATATTTTTGTTATTGTTTAATCTTGCTCGCTGAGTACTTTCAAACTTACATTACAATTAATTTGCCTTTATCTCATGTCTTTCAATAGTGTAGGATCAAAGGAGACCTGCATCAACATGAAAATATAAGTCCAGATGCATTATCAAATACAAATCTCATGTGTCACTTAGATTAAGATGTGATTATGACATGGATATGTCATTTGCTTTGTGTGTTTTCTGTGTCACACCAACAATTTGCTCAAGACTTTTTTGACTTTCACATCTGCTTGCTTTACCACAGGCATTTGTGTCTTTACCAGGTGGATGTTAAGAACAGTTTACCTTAAATTACCTCTTTGTCAGTTAGGCTTTACATTTTTAGGTTGTTTTATCAGTTCTTACTAATATTAACATATGATGTGCAATCCTTTGTGTTTCATTTCAAGAAAATTAATGTGTATGCTGGTTTCATGATGTTACGTCCCCCATGAACTGTTCATTTGGTTTAGCTCATTTTTTCACCCCCCATATTCTGTCTGTTTGGTTTCTCCTCATGTTTTTGCCCTTATTTGAATTTCCTGGTCTTGTTTAGTTAATCCCCTTCACCTGTCTGTTTTTAAATAGTTTTACTATTTAAGCATGGTTTCTTTTCTGTGTTCTTTGTCCGGTCTATGTTTAAATTACGTTGTTGTAAATGTGTACGTTTAGTTGGGTGTTCCAGTTTTCTTGTCTGCTTCCTGGTGTTCCACGCTCCTTGTATCATTGTGGATATCTTCTTAAAAAAAAAACATTGGATTATTACTCCTGTGCTTACTCCTCGCTCCAGAAACCCGCACACGCATGTTACGTAACAGAAGACCGGCCCTAAAACTATAGCAGATTGTTATACCCGCGTTTATTTTTTTCCACTTTTTCCCAGTGTTTGTTTTGTTTTGCCCTATGAATGATCCATCTGTTCTCCTCCTCCTGCTGGAGCAGGGGGAACACTCTCTCGAGGACCATACCAACGACTTTATATTCCTTTCAGAGTATTTGCACTTCCCGGACTGCAGTCTCTGCGGTCTAAAAATTACGCTGGTCTAAACGCGGCCAGCAAAGCGCAGCTGTCCGGGAACAGTCCTCGAGAGAGCATCCTGGATTATATAGAGTGGGTGCTGGCGTCCTCCAGATCGCCTATGACGATCGAGATTGTCGCGACGGATGCCAGCCCCACTCCGGACCCAGTGCCCAGCCCTTCATCATCCCGGAGTGCAGAGCTACAGCCCGAGCCCACCGCTGACGGAGAGCCCGAGGCCCCGGTGACCGACAAGCCAGCGACAGAGCCGCGGATCGCTGTATAGCCCAAGCCAACGACGTCAGACCAGGTGCGTGAGCTGGCAGTGGAGCTCACAACGGATGACAAGGGAGGCTCCGCCCACTGCACCAGCGATGGACCTCATAGACTTTCATTCAGAGATAATTATGCCAGTTCAAGATTTCCCACCCACCCCCCTCTCTTACCTGGTTCCTTCTGCCATGAGGTACCAGCCTCTCCACCTCTGTCTGCTGACAGCCCATCTGCTCACCCTCAGCTTGCCATTGGTGCAGTGGTTGGGCCGCAGGTCTGCCAGCTGCCAGTGGTGTCGCGGCTGGAGGATCCCTCCTCTTCACCTCCAGCCGCTCAATCCTGGACTCCACCTCGGCCCTCCGACCCTGCGGCTTCGCCATGCCTCCTAGCTCCCTCGTCTCCGCCCGGTCCTGTCAGTCCTTCAGCTCCACCGGGCTTCCTCGTCCCTCCGGCTCCGCCTTGGTCTTCTGTCGAGCATCTGCTGCCTCAGGATTCCACTCCTCTGGCTGCACCTCATTGCTCCATCCCACCCGCTCTGTCAGGCTCCTTCATCCCTCCGGCTCCTCCTTCATCCTCGGTCGCACCGGCTCCACTGCGGCCTTCCGTATCCCTGCCTTCTTTTCTGTCGCCAGTGACATCTACTCCGCCTTGGCCCTCCGGAACCTAGGTGTCACCTCAGCTTGGCTGCTCTCCTTCTCCTCCTTGGGCTTCACCTTCACCAGCTCTTCAGCTGTACGTAGTTGTAATGAGGGTGAGGCTGAAACTGTGTTAGAGTCCATTTGCAGAAGTTTAATGATAAACAGTTCAACAATCCAAATCGTGCAGAAATACGAATCGTGGTCATGGGCAAAGAAGTCAAAAATAACTATAATCAATCCAATCTACAAACAAACAAAAGGGGAATCTAAAAGGCAATAATCAAGAGAAACGGGCAAAAGTCATATATGTGGTATATACGAGTACAACATTTTAATGCTTGATGTGATACCTGTTGGGAGTAGTTAGTAGTTTTTTTAAGGTTATACTTGTATAAGGTATTCGTGAAAGAGTTTTTAGCAGTTTCTTGAATACAGTAGGGGATGCAGCAGACTGAACAGGAATCAGGGATAGTGAACATAAAACTGTATGTAATGGAGTTTTACTTAATTGTTATGGTTTGAGTGCCCGTGCTGAAAGGCCTGTGGTGAAATTTTTCCTTGGGAATAGGGACAACTGACACAAAGTGTAGCAGCAATGGTTTTATTGAAAAATTGTATTCAGACAGCGATACAATACTGGAGCCTGCGATCCTCAGCTAAGTCAAACTCTCAAGCTCTGATATTTAGGAACTATTCTCTATTTAACACACTCTCTCCCCTCATTTGCATAGTCCAAAAATATTTCTATTAAACAGCTAAATATTTCTTATAAACAGCTTGTATTGAATTAACCCCTTCTCTCAAATGGGACATTCAAGAAATCCATTAATAAATGAAATCCAACCACAGGCCAGCCGACAAAGCGTTGCAGTAGTCCAGCCTAGAAATGACAAGGGCCTGGACAAGGAGCTGTGTTGCATGTTCGGTGAGATAATGTTGGATTTTTCTAATGGTATACAAGGCAAATCTGCATGAGCGTGTTGTTCTGGTAATGTGATCTGAGAATGTTAGCTGATCATCAAAGACTACACCAAGGTTTCTGGCTGTCGTTGTTGGTGATAAAATTGTGGAGCCAAGCTGAAGCGTGAAGTTGTGTCAGACAGAAGGGTGACCTGAGTTTGTAAGGCAGTTGGCGTAGATATAGGCCCACGTCTGTCTGCCGGAACGTATCATAAAACAGTAAAACTTCTCTGGTGCTGGTTTCCAAGGATATGGTTTCTTAATTCCCCCAATGAGGTGCTAATACCCAGGATGTGACCTCAGTTTTACCTCTGTCTACCCCCTTCCCTCTCACTCTCCTTCTTCCCTTTAGGTTCAGACCAATGGAGCTCACTAAACATAAGTGCAACATACAGTGTGAAGTCATTGAGGTTCCATTGTCATGTTTAGCATCATTTTTAAGGACATGGTGTGATGAGTAAAAAGGTCTATTTTCTATGACTATGGGATAGAATATATTAGAGGGTGAAAACTTAAGGGATAATCTACACTTCTGTTACAGGTGTGCCTTTCCCTATCTCAACAGGGGCCCTTCAGGTCACGAGAAACTGACCAGCTAAACCCTAAACTGCCCATAGACTTTATGGCTCTTTGTCTCATATGTGCATATAAAGTGGCAAGGCAAAGTCTCAGGGAAGCCTTCTGTAACCAGAACTTCCCACACAGAACTTTGTGTGTCTCATTTGTCAGGTATGATTTATACTCTGTGTCTTTACTTTTGTAATCTGTTTATCATTTATTCTGAATTCTAATTCATATTCTTTTATTTCTTGTAACTGTTTTAACCTGCCTGGCATGATAAATTGATTTTCATTGATATATGTGAAGTTCTTCACAAATTGTTATTACTGGTAGATTAGAAGGAGTCTGATTGTTACCGCAAAATATGTGTCAGGATAAGATCATACTTGTATTTTGAACGGAGCATGGAGCACATCAACCAAGATCTCCAGGTTTCTGTCTATCACCTGACTTAGCAAGTTGCATGATTGTGATTAAGATAATTATTATTAAATTAAAGCAAGCATGTAGCGGCCAGATTTAATAATATTTGTTTACCCGGCAACCTCTGACTAAGATCAGATTGACAGTTTTGTGTCTGTGAGTTCCGCATAAAGGTAGAGTGTGAGACTCTGTGCGACGTTGGGTCCCTAATGAAAGAATAACTAAGAGTATGAGTATAAGAAAACTTTACCAAAGTGCTGAATAAAGGCAGAACACGTGAGATACCTTCACCCACGCCACCCCGACAGGCTGATATGTGTGGCGTTACTGTGAGATCATCAGGGTGGAAGATGTAAAAAATTACAGACTGCCTCTAAACAGATTCTACTCCAAAACAAAATTAGGACAAGCTCATCTCCTAAAAGGCTTAATTATTATAGAGACATATTGGTCAGCCAAATTTGTGTAACACCCGAATTAACATTAATTTAATTAAAATAAGGAAGTGGCAGAGAGACTTCAAAGGGATATGTGACTGTAATATACATTCAGGAAGACAGTATCACCCAACCATTTGGAGTATTACCTATAACAATAGCCATTATGTGGGAATGGAAAGCGATCTCTTCTTCCGCAACCTTTAATTTACATTTAAAAGAAAAACTCAATATGCATTGCGGGTGAGAAACCAGTTTACCTAACATTTCAATAAACTACTTCTTCGTTGGGATCTCCAACGTCCTTATCATTTTTTCTTACAAAGGAGAAAAAGATCTGGGTGTCATCAGCATAGCAGTGATATTGGAAACCATGAGATTGTATGATAGGACCAAGTAAGGTTGTGTAAATGGAGAACAGTAGTGGTCCAAGGACTGATCCTTGAGGGCCCCATTGACCATGTGATGTGGTCAGCTCACCTCTCCATGACACCCTGAAGGATCTATCAGAGAGGTAGGAACAAAACCACTGGAATGCAGTTCCTTGGATCCCCAGTGAGGACAGAGTGTTGAGAAGGACCTGATGATTGACCACGTCGAAAGCTGCAGCCAGATCTAGTAACATTAGTACAGAGAATTTGGACTCTGCCTTTGCTGTCCTCAAGGTCTCAGTGTAGTGGTTGCTCTTGAAGCCAGACTGTATGTTGTCAAGTTGGTTGTTCTATGAGAGGAAAGATGATGTCTGGTTGAACACAGCTCGTTCAAGTGTTTTTGCTATGAGAGTGAGACAGGTCTGTAGTTGTTGGCGATGGGAATGTCGAGTGTGTTTTTTTTTAAGCAGGGGAGTAACCAGGGCTTGCTTAAATGTGGTGGGAAAAGTGCCAGTAAAAAGGGAGGAATTAATGATGTTCGTGAATGATGGTGTGAGTGAGCTTGATATGGCCTGTAGGAAATGGGAGAGGATTGGGTCGAGGAGGTAAGTAGTGGGGTGAGAGGATAGAAGTTTGGAGACCTCTGCCTCACTGAGCAAAGAAAAAGAGGTGAGTAGGGTATTGGGTGAGAGTAGGTTGGGTCCTGGGGATGGTGGTGGTGCAAACTGGCTGCTTATGGTTGCTATTTTGTTAGTGAAAAAGTCTGCAAAGTTTTTGGCTGATAAGGAGGGGGGCAGAGGAGGGAGTTGAAAGTTCTGAAGAGCTTGTGAGCATCAGATGTATTTTTGACTTTGTTGGTGTAGTATGCCATCTTAGCGGAGTGGACATCGGTGGAGAAGGAGGACAGTAGTGATTGATACTTACTGAGGTCAGCATTTTCTCTCAGCCGCTCTGAGTTTTGTCCAGTGTTCATGCAGGGCTTTAGACAGCCAGAGGTTGGATGGAGTAGTTCGAGCTTGCCTAGAGGAGACAGGACAGAGGTTGTCTAGACAGGCTGTTAGTGTTGAACAGAGAGTGTCTGTGGCAGCGTTTACATCTAAGGACAAGAAGTGTGTAAAGGATGGAAGAGAGGATGAGACTGCATGGGAGAGGGAGCTTGGAGAGAGAGAGCATAGGTTATGTCTGAATGAGACTACTGGAGGTGTAGGTATGTTGCATGTGGGAAGATTGATTTTGAATGAAATAAAAAAAGTGGTCGGAAGTATAAAGGGGGGAAACAGTGATCTTGTCTGTAGTGCAGTTTCTTGTAAAAATTTAATTGAGCTGGTTGCCAGATCTGTGAGTTCCCAAAGTATTGATGCCAGAGAGGTCAAATGATTTAAGCAGCTCTAGGAAGCCAGCAGCATGGGGTTTTTCTAGGTGGATGCTGAAGTCCCCAAAAACTATGAGTGTGCTGCTATCTTCAGGGAAGGAGGATAGAAGCATGTCCAGCTCATCCAGGAAGTTTTGTAGGTGGCTGTAAACCGATAGAAAGCGATAAATCGCAAAGAGACAACAACATCAACCATACACAGTTATAATTTTACCAAGAGCACAACATTTCAATGCTTGATAGACATGATTAATTTATGTAAGAACCAAAAGATTTACTTTTGGTAATCTTTTAAATCTTTATTTAAAAAAAAATAGATCTGGTAGAAGCAAATCTTAAGAGGTGTTGATAAACACATTTAAATGACCTTACTTCCCCAGTCAGGAAAAACAAGTTGAGGGGTGTTCTTTAATCTGAAAACCAGATGAAGACACAGAATGCTATCTCCTGATTAATTTTTTTTGTTTTGTCAAAAATGTCATTCTATGTGTCACGAGTGTTCTCAAAATGCAAGAGCGAAACAAACATAGAATCCAATCAAGAGTATTAATTAAATATAATCCACAAACAGTACAGGTCAACAAGGCATGAACAAGCAGGAACAGACAGGACATACGAACACCCAACGTAACTTCAATACCAGACAATGAACGCTAAACAGGATACAGCTTATAGAGACACACTAATACACAGACTAATTACCAACAGGTGAGACTGATTACACTTAACCAGAACAGGAAATCCAAATATGGGCATACATGTGAGAAACCAACACAAACAGTCCGACAGGGGTGTTACAGTACTCCCCCCTTCCAGAAGGCATGACCTTGTGCCGTAGAAAAACAGAAACCAAACAGACAGTCCTTGGAGGAGGCTTCGGCGGAGGTTGGACTTCTGGGAGGGGGACAAACAGAGTCCAGAGGGGTGAGTGGGGAGGAGCCAAGGGAGACACAGGAGGGATCTGGAACAGGAGGAGCTAGGCAACACCCAGGCCACAGCCATGATGGTGGTCCACGGTGGAGCCGACAGAGGGAGGAGCCATGGAGGAAGAGCTGATGGCTCCTGGGGGCTGACCGACGGAGGCGGAGCAGGTGGACGTGGAGCTTGAGGCAGAGACGGAGAATCGATAATCCCAGGTGACAATGAGGATCCGGAGGGCCAAGGCAGAGCAGATGTCACAGGCAACCGAGGCAAAGGCAGTGATCTGGAAGGACGCGGTGGAGCCGGTGCGACAGAGGACTGAGGTGTCGCCGGAGGCATGGAGGAGCCTGACAGAGCCGGTGGGATGGAGTGACAAGGCGTAGCTGGAGGAGTGTAATCCTGAGGCGATGGATGGTTGATGACAGACCAAGGCGGAGCTGGAGAGACGAGGAAGCCCGGTGGAGCTAGTGGACTGACGGGCCAAGGTGTAGACGAGGGAGCTTGGTGGCATGGCAGAGCTGGAGGTGACGATGGCTCGTTGGTCACCTGGGGTTTTGAGCTTTCCGTCAGCGGTGGGCTCGGGCTGTGGATCTGCACTCCAGGATGATGGAAGGCTGGGCACTGGGTCTGGAGTGGGGCTGTCGTCCTTCTTGACGACCTCAATGGTCTTTGCCGATCCGCAGGATGCCAGCACCCACTCAATAAAGGCCAGAAGGCTCTCTCGAGGACCTTCCCCAGGTAGCTGCGCTTTAGTAACATTGCTGAGTTTAGCATGATAAAAGAAGCAGAGGGGTTAGTCCTGGTAGCACGTAAATTCTGAAAGTGCTATAAATTCACTAGTGTAGTCCTTGAGAGAGTGCTCCCCCTGCTCCAGCAAGAGAATCAGGAAAGATGGGTCATCCATGACGACATACACAAAAATGGACACTGGACAAAAACAAAAATAAACGTGGGATATAAACACCACTTACGTTTCGGTCTGGTATTCTGTCACGGGTGGTCTCAAAATGCAAGAGCAAAACAAACATATTCCTTGTATATCTCCTGAAGCCGAGCTTTTCCGTCAGGTTTAAAACCTCTGGCAGCTGGATACTCTCCCTTATCGGCCAGAGAAAGTTGTTGTTCAATCTCATCTGGATATTCAAGCGATTCGCATTCTGGAAAAAACTACCACAAGGATTGAGATAGATGGTGTAAAGAGGTATGCTACCCCTCTACTTTGGAAAGTGTTGCCTTCTCCATTGAATTCACCCAAGGAATCAATGATGGCTCTGTTACGCAGCACAGAATGCAAACTAGCCAGAGACCCTGATAAAGCTTTGTCTTATGAGTCAGAGATGCAGAAACTGATGCATGCAGGTTACATTAAACCTTTGACACCTGCAGAGTGTGATTCGAGTGCCAAGTCATGGTACATACCACATCATATGGTTTATCACAATGCAAAGGATTGTATTGTCTTCAACTGTTCCTTTAAATATCAGGGTCAGTCCCTAAATGAACACCTTCTGAACAGCCTACTGATGAGGTGCATCAAACAGTTGAGCAAAACTTCTATGTAGATAATTGCTTTGAGTGTTCCAACTGAAGCTCAAGCTGTGCAGCTGGTTAACATATTTGCAGTGCCATCTCGTGGAGGGTGGATTTGAGTTAAGGCAGTGGGCCAGTAATATCCTTGAGGTGATTCAACCCCTTCCTGCAGAAAAGACTGCAGGGAGGTGGTGCAGCTTGTTAAAGACAAAGAGTGATGAGCTTTGGCTCGGATTAATATGGCAATATAGATCCGATAATCTGGTATACAAAACTGAGAGGAGGGTGAAATTATCATGTGTAAAATTTACCGTGCCCTAGCTAAGCTTTACGATTCTCTAGGATTTTTCATTCCGTACACCACAAGAGCTAAAATTGTTGTGCAGTTCCTGTGTGACAAAAGACGTGAATGGGATGACCCCAATCTGCCAGCAGGTCTATTACACATTTTGCATCAGTGGGAGAGCGAGCTCCCACACTTGACTCAGATATACCTGCCATGATGTTACAGTTCCGGTATTTAGTATCCAGTCAAAAGGCGTAGTGTTCATGTGTTTTCTGATGCTTCAGAAAAAGCCTACAGTTCTGTAGCATACTTGTGCTCAGAAGATGATCACGGCAATACAGAGGTATCCTTCATAGCAGCAAGGTCACCGGTCATGACCATGTTCAGTTTGAATATTTGTGTTGTGTTTTTTTAAATGTTATGTCTGTTCAGTAGGCAAGGTTTAGTCAGAAATTATTTAAATTTATTTAAATTTAGTCAGAAATTATTTAGATTTAAGAGTTTGTTGCCGTAGATTTTTGGAGTACTTGTTTGTGTCTTGTGAATGTCATTTCATGGATGCTAAAGGATGCCTGAAATTCCTATGGGATAAATTAAGTATCTCTCTCTCTCTCTCTCTCTAACTGATCAACAAGTCTTAACTGTAAATCCCCAACACAGGTTGTAGCATCTCCTCCGAAAGGCTTGACTGATGGTTTTCTTGTTTTATTGAAATCTTTGCGTTATTAACCAATAATCCAATCAACCACCGAAAGAGCAATGTATTACCTCTCTAGCCAGTACCATATAACCTAGCATAATACCAATATGTAGGGACTTAACAAAAGAGTAAAATAGTTCTCAATACAGTCAAAATCAACTCAAAAGACAAACACACACATTAAACATGTTCTACTTCATGAACACTAACCTTTTGCCGCTCCGGAGGGAGCAAATCATATAAATTCAACTTTATTTCAAGTAACTATTTTTCTTCCCTCCATTGGGTTTCGTTTTCGTTCTGTTCTTCCCAGTATGTCTTCCTTGTTTATTTGAACAGATTCACATCTCCATCACTCCATGTACCCAACGTTTGTCCTTAGAATAGACAACTGGTTTCTTTCAACCACTACTTGATTAATTTATGTGTGGCAGGAACAGGCACACAGGGCTAGTATTCCCACAATATTACAGCTAAAATGTAAAAGACAATACAGATAGCAAAAATCCAACTACGCCACCTCGAAAGTTTCACCCGAAGATTATAGTAAACCCCCATAAGGAATGCACAGGTTCAAGTCACTCAAAAGTCAGAGACACAGGTTAATACAAAAATATACTTTTATTAGTACTTTTAAAGCGACATTTGAAAATCACTAAACTACTCACGCCACTAATGGAAATCCTGGGTTGTAATTATGACATAGGACTGGGTTTAACAAGGGGCAGATTTTAATAAATCACCTTAAAGAATCACTGAAATCCACTGTGCATGCACAAACACACACACACACACACACACACACAGTGGCGTTAGTGATGAGCACGACACATGGTGAAAGAAACACCACCACCACTAAAAGTCCTTTGCCCCTGGTGCCCAGACCCTGCCAAGACAAGAGAATACACATTCAGGTGAGAAAGAAATGCAGACACTCGAAACAAAGAAATTCTACCAGACTCAACAATAATTAAAAAAAAATTATACAAAATGATTTGTATAATAATTTGTATATTACTACTTAATAGTATTAAAATTATTAAAATGAATACTCTAATGAGAAGCACACCCCAAATACATTTCTTAATTACTTAAAGCAGATGATAAATCATCAGAAATGCCATGCTCAAAGCTCTCATGTTCCATAATACTCCAGAATACAAACAGTACAGAAACAAACAGTTATGCTGTTTGTGAGAAACAAAGCAGGGAACAGTCCACCCGTATCACAAACCCTCACAGCTGGGAATAGAATGGCTGCAATGGCTACATTAACTTCGCTTTGAATGCTAGCATCCAACTCTGATCACTAGAATACCGGCGCAACAATGACGTTGAATATGTCTGTGTGGGCCACTGTAGGTAGGTGTGGGTTTACTGTGTGGGAAGGACAAGCCCAGCGAAAACCCACATGGGCTCCTTATAGGTTAGCCTATGCGGGGCCCATGTGATTTTGCCGTTTTGGGACCAAATAAGGGTTTTCTGCATGCCAACCTATTGTGAGCTTGCCCAAAGAAAACCCACACAGGCCTTGTGTGGGCTAGACCATTCAAAGCCAACAGCAGTTTTTCACTTTGGGCCCCCCAATGTAGGTTTTATCAGGGCAACATCTGTGGACAAAATGATAATAATAAAATGTTTTTCTCCAATTTGTTGGCCACAATTATTGACACCTCCAGAAATATTATTAAGTAAATCTTGGCATATGTGAGCCCAGACATTTTTATATTAATATTTTCCACAATAAAAAAAAACACTCCTATGCGTTTACCTTTTAAATAATAAATAAAATGGATTGTGGCAGTCAGCAGAAAATTTTTTTTTTGGCTAGGTATCATGTCATAAATGTACATTTTAGATAATTTAAAAGAAATAAATTCATGAATAAATGTCAGCGTATGTGTGACATGCATGGCAACGGGTATATAAGCTGGGGTCTGAGGAAGACACGACACTACCTGACGAAAAGTAGGCTATTACTGAGGTAACTTTTTTATTTAAACGTCCTTTAAATGTATGACTTCAATACAAATATCAATTACAATTAAAAATATTAATAAAGCGTATACAAATACAACTCAAATCTTAAATAACTAGGTACATCAATCTGAGGTAACAGTTCGTTTTTCTCTGGCTATATAGGCAATTTTAATTACAAAATAGCAGCCACTTTTACATAAAAAAAACGCAAAGGACTGCATGTTTCAGTGAATGTGCGACCTGTTTTATTCACACAAAAGGAGTCTTTCTCAAGGCAAGTTAGAAATTTTTTTGTTAAACTAAGGTATCTCTTAGTATATTCACCAAAAGACACACAAAATAGTTGTTCGTACCCACTCTCACTATAAACACCAGCGAACAGAGCAGCTTCTCACAAATATGCACGCGCGTAGTGTGTATACTTGTCAAGCGCTCCGCAGAGAAGAGGAAAACGCTTAACGTGAAACTGTTCGTTACGATCATATTCTGGGGTTCTTCTGCTTACCTGTGTGTAGTATACTTTATGAACAAGATGTGTACTAAATTTGCCTTTTTTAATCTCTTATTTCTTTTTAAATTAAACCACGTTAAACGCTTAATCTAAACATATTTCCGTTTTATGATGTCGTTGTCTAAGTAGGTGGTGTTTATGTCATAAGAAATGCGAGATTAATTCAATAATTAAAAAAAAAAGATAATTTGTAAGGCACTTATTTGCATTTAGATTAATTACAGCTACATCATGCAGCGAGTTAGAGTCATCAGTGTAAGTCACAATGTAAGTCGCTTTGGACAAAAGCGTCTGCAAAATGCCTAAATGTAAATGTAATGTCTTAATAAACAAGCTCTTTAAGTTATCCAAAATATTAAACATGAATTATATATTGCAAAATAATTATGAAATAAAAATATTATTTATAAAATATATAAATTATTATTTGCCTGGTAGTCATGTTAGCATTTATTAAATTTGTTATCAAAACTGTATTTTTTACATGTAACCACGTTACATTATATTTCTCTTTTTCTAGATTTTCTTGTTTGCTTGTTGATATTTGTGAAAGAGCAAGTAATATACAATTTTACTATCTATATTTCATAAGTAGTACAAAAGACAAACTTAGTGGCATATTACAGAAAAATCCTGTAATTTTGAAACTGTAGAATCCTATCTTAACTGTATAGAAGCCATGACAATTTCAGTTAAGAGCTCATGTAGGCCAAAAACTATTACAGAATGACATTTCCGATGTGCTTTAACTTATCTTAATCCTAGATAGGAAAGCAGCAGCATACAGAAAAATCAATCTTTGACAAAAATTGAGTAACAAAAATTTGACAAAAATTTTGTGTCAACTCAACCAGATGTCAGCAGCTCAAATGTTTGATTTTTTATATATTTTTACAGAAACAAGGCCAGCGTAAGATGGACGCCTACTACAGTGCAATGATACATTTGATTTTATTGAATACCACAACTGTTTTATAAGTTACTTTTTATAAAAGAGCTAGCTAAATGAATAAATACATATAAATTATATATAAATTTTGTACTTTTCATTACAGTTTCATTATAGCTGTTATGTGAATACACTAATGTGTTACTGCCTTCATTTAGACAAAGTATTGGAGATCCAAGCCCATCCCCCAATACAAGGTGCATCCTTGTCCACGTGCTAACCACCCCACTGGCCCAGCAACTGTGCTAAAAGGGCTCTGGCTTTTGCTCTGCAAAGTGGTTATAGATACAGCATTTAATGTTTATATGGGGTAAGTCCACTTTCCATCATGACAGGATAAACATCAACAATCACTAACCATAAACTAATCTAAAAGTAAACTAATCTACCGTAAACTAATCCAAAAGTTCCCCCAAATGAAAGGCAGGTTTCTGTAGCTTTCTGAGGTTTAAATGTCTTAACAGTACTTAAACAACTCTAATTTTTTTTTTACATTTGTAATTCAATTGTTTTCTGTCTTACTTAGATGCTGTGACAAAATGCTGCTGAGCTACAGCTTGTGAGGTGGACACCTACATTAAAACGTGGCTCCACTTTTTAAGGGACAGGAATAGGGGACAGTAAGGGCTAAATGGGCAATAAGAGCCCCCACTGCCTCTAACATGACAGCTTTTTAATTTACTTTTACATGGGTTTTAAGTGTTCTGTATTTATGTTAGATTTGTGTTTATTGCTGTTTTAAATAGCTTTTTATTGTTGTTTTATTGCTATTGTTGTTAAAATAAATCTCAATATATTTTACTGTTATTATTATTGTGAATTAATTATTTAAAACACGACTCTCACATTATTACTGTTTCTGTGTATGTATTTTTTTTGTATGCATTGTATTGTGTGTATTTAATAGTTTTATTGCAAATCCCTTATATTATACTCCACGTAAACTGGAACAGCATATCTTGCCTAATATGATACCTATCCTGTTAACTGACTACATTGCATAGTCTCAGAAGTAAATACTGTCTGAATACATTACCCCATTACCCGCCTTCGCACATAGTGACAGGGATTTCTAATGCACGTCCATTTATTCAAATGGTCCAAATGTGTTTTAGTTTCCATCGGTTCAGTCAACTCTTTAAACCTAGTATCCATAAATTGTTTTATTAATATCTTCTTGATATCTAATATCATCTTGCACATACTATTTGCAATAATACCATGTATTATATGTTGAACATGACTGGTAATATTTCTGTTTTCTGTGTTATTTTAATATACCTCAGTATTATGTGTAAAGCTGCTTTGAAGCAACGTAACATTCTAAAAAGCACTATATAAATAAAATTTATATAAAAGTGCATACACTTTGCCTATTATGCCCACAGTATGCCCACACTTTGCCCAGTGTGCGCACGGTACACCCACAGTATTCCCATAGTATTCCCACACTTTGGGCTGTCCCAATGGGGCCCCCCCTGGCACCCACATTTCAGGGTGGTATTGGTGCCCACGGGAGCTGCCCGAGTGGGCAAGCTTTTCTGCCCACAAGTACTCCAGTGCGAATTACTACAGGTAGTTCTAATGGATCCAACTTCCACCCAAAGGACATTAAGGCAAAAAACTGAATAAGTAGACCACATTCTAAGCAGCATATTTCAACATGATACATTTCAACAGACCTGCCTAAAAATCTGAAATATAAAAAAGAGGATATTGTATCTAATTCTTGATGAACTATAAAGTAAATAGACCCTTGCCAAAAGTATTGTTCATGAGATTACTAGCAACTGTACTTCTGTCAAACCATAATTACATTATTTAGAAGTTTATAAGATTGTCTATCAAAGGTAATGTGTGTGTGTGTGTGTATGTGTGTGTGTGTGTGTGTGTGTGTGTGTGTGTGTGTGTGTGTGTGTGTGTGTGTGTGTATACAGTAGTCTGTTATTTTGCCTGTTTAGTCATTAACTTTCAGTTATCAGACAGAAAATAAAACATATCATTGACAAATTTGGTTGGAATAAAGACACAATGACAGGCTCCTCAAGAATTAAATATGTAATTTTAAATATGTAATAGTAGACCAGTTTGTTAATGTTAATCTTCCACGAATGGATATAAATATTTTATGTTGTTATTTGGCAATTTAATCTAGCCCAAATATAAAATTAAAGTTAATTAAACTAATGCCATTTCTTTACAGTTTTGCTATTCTTGCTATTTTATTTTTGGTTTATTGATAATCTACCAGTGGATGTCGTTGTTCTCTTAAGTGTCACTGTTGGAGATGAATGAGTTTAAGGCCCTGCGTAAAGACGCGTTTTGTTCTTTTTCCATACAGCGGATACAGAGAGAGAGGTAGCGTGTGTCCTATCTCACTAGAGCTTAAACCAGCGGTATCTTCTTACATCTTCTACATGCTCAGAGATTTAAGAACTAGAATTAGTGAACGCGCGTGTCAATACACAACACAAAGAATCAGCACGAACTGTTTGTGAAGATTGTTTTGTGGGACTTTTCTGCTTTTGCCAAACAGTTTAACGAAGGTACGGCGACCTGGAGATTTCTTAAATTTGTAATACAATTATTTTGTATTTGTGGACGCTTAAACATTTTCGAGTCTTTGTCGTCAGGTAGGCTTATGTTGGAGATTGTGCTTGTGTTTGAATCAGATTCTGATTGGTTTGCTATTGGCACTGGTCCGATTGCGGTGTCATAGCGGCTGTGGATTGATCACAGACTTTCAACTGATTTCCCCCAATAACATCTGTAAACAGTAAGAGCATCGCTTCTTGAAGACACGGCTTTGTGTTTCACCACAGGATAGATAGACCGAGGAAAGCATTTGGCAATGTTGAAGGTCTTACATGTTTTGGTTTTTTTGACTCTCTATGGTATGGTCAAAGGGACTGTCAGCGGATACGGCATGAGCATGTTTGCCGCTCAGACCTCCCCACCAGATCCGTGTTACGACGAGAACGGCAATTCCAGAAGGTGCATCCCTGAGTTCGTAAACGCGGCGTTCGGAAAGGAAGTGCGTGTGACCAGCACTTGCGGCAAAACACCGAGTCGGTACTGTGTGGTAACTGAGAAAGGAGATGAAAGGCACAGAAAATGCCACACGTGCGACGCATCGGACCCAAAGAAGTATCACCCATCTGCATACCTTACCGACCTAAACAACCCTCATAATCTCACCTGCTGGCAGTCGGAGAATTACATCCAGTATCCTCAAAATGTCACTTTAACATTGTCCCTGGACAAGAAATTCGAGGTGACCTACGTGAGTTTGCAGTTCTGTTCACCTCGACCAGAGTCTATGGCTATCTTTAAATCAATGGACTACGGAAAGTCCTGGGTGCCTTTTCAATACTACTCGACCCAGTGTAGAAAAATGTACAACAAAGCCAGCAAAGCCACCATCACTAAGCAAAACGAACACGAGGCCACCTGCACAGATTCTCACACCGATATGCACCCACTCTCCGGTGGGTTGATCGCGTTCAGTACCCTGGACGGACGACCCTCCGCTCACGACTTTGACAATTCACCCGTACTCCAAGACTGGGTGACTACCACTGATATTAAGGTGACTTTTAGCCGACTGCACACCTTTGGAGATGAAAACGAGGATGACTCGGAGTTGGCCAGAGACTCCTATTTTTACGCCGTGTCAGACCTGCAGGTCGGCGGCAGATGTAAGTGTAATGGACACGCGTCACGGTGCGTGAAGGATCGGGATGAAAATCTTGTGTGCGAGTGTAAGCACAATACAGCCGGTGCAGAGTGTGACAGATGTAAACCGTTTCACTATGACCGACCCTGGCAGCGTGCAACCGCTAGAGAAGCCAACGAATGTGTCGGTAGGTCCAACTTTTTTTTCCACTATATTCTCAAAATCGCCATTCGCAAAAATATAATAACGCACACATGTATATTTAGGATTACAAATGTTACATTAGGACAAATGTTACATGTTACATTAAGATTACAAATGTTTAGCCATAGCTGCAAAATGAAAAGTGCAAGTGTTTTCTTCTTAAATGCATACATTTCACATCTAGTGGAGGGTGCGTTCAAGACCTATATTATAACAATTTGTAAAGTGACAGCTATATGACGAACTGGACGTAAGCGATGTATGACTTTGGAAGTAAGCGCCCATGTGTCAACCTTGGGTTATAAAACATAATTCATCAGGCTTTATCACGATGATAAAACCAATTTATTACTGAAATGTCATGTTATCATAGGGACATAACGACATAGGTATACTTCAATTTTTTTTTATTATATACGTTGTATAGCTCTGTTTATGCAGTCGGCACTATGCATACCCAATAAGAATTTATTTTCAGTACTTTACTCTTAAATGAGCAAAGCATTATTCTGGGAAAACATTAAATTGGTTCGGTTTTCATACATCATGCACAATTTATGCGTTGAAACCTGTAATTTGAGGAAAAACCACGTGTTTCTGTTTGTTGTTACTTTACAAATAAACTTCTTGGTTGTCTGTTTATCTTATAAGCAATGACGCACACGTCTTTTCAAAAACGCTCGATCTATTTGTGATTATGGTTTAAAAGCAAAAGTCGTTGTAGTAATACTTTGTATGAAAAGTCGTGTACATGTGATGTACATGTGTCTTTAGAGTAGATTCGAACGAAAGGTGGAAATCAACACAATCACACGTTTTAGTCTAAAGAGCAATGTGATGAAAGAATGCCGTCCTATGTTTTGACTTTTGCCTTCACTTTTATCACCGTCATTAAAATACTTCTTTAGCGATATCAAGTAGAGACATGCTTCTTTCTTTAGTAGACTTGAGTAAAAACAAGACTAAAGTAAAACAATTTAAGATGGTTACAAACAAAATTCAGCAATTTAAATACAATTCTGGAACACATTTCTGTAAGACTGTAAAATTAATTTAAATTAACCGAATTTAGGGATAACAGAGCTGCCTGGACCCCCGACTATTTACTTACATGTATTATCGTTGTTGTAATTATTGTATTAAGAATTTGTAATAAAATACATCGTGAATTGGAAAATAAACATAAATATTTAAGCTGGTGCTTATGCCAAAAAGACGATATTATCACTTAATTAAACGACCAAAGAACCTCAAAGATGAGGTTATACGAAATTAACAGTCAGAATTTCGGAATTGTCAGGTTACTCCTATGTTAGCATAAATCAAGCTGAGTTCAGTCTGTTTCGGACTTGTCTTATCAACTGCCTGAAAGATAAGCTATCTATATCCCTGTGATGGGTGTTTCTAGGTGTATATATATATATATATATATACACACACACACATATATATATATATATACACACACACAAACACACACATATATATATACACACATATATATACACATAAATACATCAGTATATAATCATTGCTAATTTTCTTCTTTATCCATGAAGATGGATAAAGCTGAATATCACAGTATACTGTCAATTGGACAAACAAATAATGTCTCTTCCTGCATAAACAAAGCTGAATCATAACAATAATAAATAGAGCTTGCCAAAAATCACAAACATCTATCTATCACCACTACTTTGTCACCTGTCACCACTATCATCTATCTTAGACAAGAGGACCTCTTTGTTTTCTCTCCACTCTTTGAGTAAATCCTACACATATCGTTGCACTGGACATGTCAACAGACCAGTTTAGATGTGACTGTTGACAGGAAAAATAAATTGTTTCCCTGTATCCTTGACACCTTATTTTTACTAGACCTGCATGTTTGTGTCTTGTGTGGGGCACAAAAGATCATCACTCACAGCATCCATCTTGCTGTCAGCAAAGTCAACGCTTCTGCCTAACATTCCTTCAGTGGTGTTTTCCTGAGCGCTGTGCCATCAGATCCAGTGCCAAAAATAAGAGCAAGGGAATGAAAAAGAGTGAAGAAGTTGAAAAGAGGAGTGAAGAGGTGGGCAATGTTAAAGCAAACAAAGCTTAAATAGAAAAAGAGCTGTCTAATACCTCTGAGAAAGAGCAGAGCTCAGGGGACTTTGTGTCAACGTGTATGTGTGAGCAATAAAACACCACTCATAGAAGTACTGGTGCTTGCAGTACTTGCAGTACTTCTTGCTCATAACCCAAACTTAAATAAAGGAATAAAAATGTATGTTGCAAGAGATTGCAGGGTTTGGTCCTTTGTCAACACTACTGTGTGTTTGAAGAACATTCCAGCATTCTGTAAATTATTTTTGTGTGTAAACCTAATTGCCCCTATTGGGCTTAATGTTTGTTTTTGTACTTTGCAATACCCCCCTTTTGTCTTATTCAAAGGAAATTTAATGAATTGGTTTATTATAGGGAAATAAAATATTACAAGGAGTACTTTGAAGATAATATTATATTAATACGAGTTATATACGAATAATATAATAAAACGAGTTTCTCGTTTAATTTAACGAGAAACAGAAAAAATGAAAGTTGTTAAAAGATTATGATTAATAACCAGGACTGCAGGAAGTCATAGTAGCCTATTCTCTACACTTAATTGATTGGCTCCTTTAGTGAAAAAGATTAACCCGTGAATACCCTGTTAATGTTGCCGTAGTGTATTGTTCAGGCTATTGAAAAGTATAATGCTTTAATGCACTGAGAGAGAGTCCGAAGATATGACAGAGAATGCAGAGCGTGGAGGAGAACATTGAACCCATGAAATGGTGAAGTAACTTAAAACCCAGTAAAAGCGGCTATGCATATGATAACCTGTGATTAAAAACTACTAACTAATGTACTGATACATACAAGTTTAATTTTCTGCTGAATTTCTGACAAAGAGTACACTTACATTTGCAGGTGCAAGAAGTGTTTTAGTAATTTGGGCAGAATTGCAGAACTGTTTTATGGTATAATAGGACAAAATAGCAAGCAGCGTTTTTCCAGCAAGGAATGTATACTTGATGAAAGAAGCATTTTAGTTCAAACTCTGGTTTTGGTACAGATGCAAAATGATTAGGAAAGTCTATCCTTCCTTTCTGTCTGTTGTTTAAAGATAAACTATCATCACTGTCAGAATCCAAATAATATCTGAAGTGTTTCATGCCCTTCCTTCTGCCACAAGGTTAGGTTTAACTCCCCCTAGCATCCCTCCCACATGGTTAACCACAACATGGCTCTGCCAATTTGAACTGATTGTCTTACACAATTATGGTATGATTTCCTTGAACATCAGATGCTTGGAAGTGTTTTAGAGTTCTCTGTGCATGATTTTGAAATTCTTGACTGGCTTGACTTTTAAAAGAGTTGACTGAACCGATAAGAACTAAAACACATTTGGACCATTTGAATAAATGAATGTGCATTAAAAATACATGTCAAATCTGTTATACCCCTGTCCCATAAAATCTGTTATACCCCTGTCCCATAAGTTATTATTTTATATGTGGCATTTCCATGCAAGATAGATAAGATATCTTGCATAATATGATACCTATCATGTTAACTGACCACATGTCACATAGTCTCAGAAGTACATGCAGTTTTAGTAGGCAATCTGAATATATTACCCTCTCATAGACCACTGAGAGACATTTGTACATAATGAAAGGTGTTTCTAGTGCATGTGTATTTATTTAAATAGTTAAATGTGTTTTAGTTCTTATCGGTTCAGT
Organism: Ambastaia sidthimunki; assembly: GCA_036877625.1. Lineage (NCBI taxonomy): Eukaryota > Metazoa > Chordata > Actinopteri > Cypriniformes > Botiidae > Ambastaia > Ambastaia sidthimunki. The sequence continues at coordinate 15,584 of JAZGTK010001033.1, read as the reverse complement.
CACCTCATTATAACGAGTATCCTCAGCATAACATTGAAAGCTCCATGTCTATAATTGTTTACAGAGGTAGCATGTACAGCGTGAAAAGTAAAGACCCAAGTACTGAGCCTGTGGCACTCCATACTGAACTTGTGATCGATATGACACCTTTTCACTCATAGCAACAAACTGGAATTGGTCAGATAAACATGATTTAAACCATGCCAGTCCAGCTAAATTTATGCCAACATAATTTTCAAGCCTGCTGTGGTCAAAGGCTGTGCTAAGGTCAAGTACATCAGCCGATGAGAAGCAAATCATTTTTCACGAGAGCAGTCTCTCTACTATGATGTGGTCTTAATACTGATTGAAAATTCTCACAGATACTGTTTCTTCCCAAGAAAGAACATATGTGTAAGACACAACTTTTTCAAGTATTTTTGAAATAAAAGTTAAATTTGATTTGGGTCTGTAATTTACTAGTTCCCTGGGATCAAGTTAAATAGAGGTCTGATAACAGCCAGCTTGTAAGGTTTTGGGACATATCCCCATACCAGTGATGAAGTAATAATACTGTGTAGAGGATATAATAATTTTAGGAAGAATCTCTTTCAACAGACTGGTAGGTATAGGAACTAGCATACATGTTGATTTAGATGATTTAATTATTTTTGACAGGTCATCCTTATATAGTAGACTATGACTGGATGTGATTGTATTGCAGGAATTTCATGATTTTTTTTCTCTGTATTTTGTTAATAAAAAATCATAATATCATCACTGCTATGATATTGACAACTGCCAGAAGCAGTTGATGGTTTATTTTGGGGCAGTTGTGGCCTACTGGTTAGTGAGTCGGACTTGTAATCATTAGGTTGCTGGTTCGATTCCAGTGATGTGTACATGTGCCATGTACAGTATTATATGTTGAACTTGTCTGATAATTTTGTCTGTTTTTATTTATCTTAGTATTATGTGTAAAGCTGCTTTGAAGCAATGTAACATTGTAAAAAGCGCTATATAAATAAAATAAAATAAAATTGAAATTGAATTTAAATACTCTCCTTCCATGCTATATGAAATACCTCTAGTTTAGTTTGCTTCCAATTTCGCTCCATTTTCCAGGCTACTCTTTTTGGATTTTGGGTATGCTTGTTATTCCACGGCGTTGGGCTGCTGTCCTTTATCTTTTTTAAGCGTGGTTGAGCAACTTTGTCTAAGTTTTTGGAAAAAAGGCAGTTTATATTTTTTGTTACACTGTTAAGGTTTTCAAAGTTCAGGTAGATTGTTGATAAAACACTCATTAGTGGCAGAAGTTATTGTGCTACTATATTTGTAGCAAGGAGCTGATTTTGCAATCACGGGTAAATGTATTAAACAGGACACCAGGTAATGATCTGAAATGTCTTCCCTCTGCTGCAGAATATTTATGTCATCAGCATTTACACCATAGGACAGTATTAAATCTGAATTATAATTATGATAATGAGTGGGTAATGAGTTTAAAATGTCTTTGAAAACCCTCCCCAATGCATCTTTTTCATTATCCACATGGATGTTAATCGGAAACAATTAAGACTTCACCAATACCACTTCTGATAAAAAGTCAGCAAATTCTTTGATAAAGACCGTGGTGGCCTCTATACAGCAGCCAGTAGAAATTACAAACTTGATTTATTATTTACATCAGATGAAGTTATATTGAGCACCATTACTTCAAAAGAACTGTATTTGAAATCAGTTCTATGGGAAAATTTAAAAACATTTCTATAAATTGCAGCACCTTCTGCCTTTGGACGAGGTTCATGCTTATAACAATATTATTGGTAGATAGTCTCATTTAATGTAATTGTAATCGACTAGTTTTATGATCTGTGGTTACATCATTAACAAAAAGCGTTTTTGTAGATAGTGATCTAATATTCAGCAAACCAAGCCTTATTCATTGAGTGTAAAATTAGTATCTCTGTATTTGTGCCTACACTAGTAAAGGTGGAAGGCTCTAGTTAACGTTTCAGCTACCATATGGGCTTTATAAATCTGTGTTTCTAATCTTCAAAGGTTGCGCAATAGATAAAATAGTCTCACCTATTAAGCAGAAGAGGGTGAGATGGGAAAACTAACAAAGTGCTTGCACTTTGCTCACTGCATAACTGTTCCATCTCATGTTGATCGAAGGGGATGAATTACTGTCTTAGATGTTTGGCGGTTAATTTCTCTAATCCTGTGACTACGTTTGCCAGAAAGCTTATCAGCGTTTATTGGTGTTGCACTTGCTTTGTAAACCACAGGTCACCAAGCTTTCTTATATGCATGTGATTCTTGTGGAGGATTTTTCCCCCTGTGTTTCTTTATTACCATGGATTTTTAAACAGGTGATTTAAAATAGGCTGCCTAAAAGATGCATCAGACAAATATTAGTATTCTTTAGCAAACACAAATATCTTGAAGAAATAAAGCACCTGTTTTAGATTGTAAAATGTAACTGTTTTTGTACCACCAAGGGAGCAAGCACGTTCTTTTATGTTAGTCACTCTGTACTAACGTGCATCTTTTTTAACTTGCATTTGCTTGACATGGGAAGTGTGATTTAAAACAATGTTTTTTAAGAATTTGAAGTCCAGTCCAGTCCAGTGCCAGGGCCAGACATTGTAGGAGGAGTGTGTTGAGCTGGTTGTTGTAAACCTGTTGGGTACACAGCGTATTTTGAGAGGGCCCAGACCTCCTGACGAGATCAGTGCTGGCGGAAAGCCCATGCTGGGGCTTTGCTGCAGGGGGGTGAGTATATTTTCAGAGGAGAGCCTGGCTGTGGACCTGAATACTCTGCAGCAAACATAACCTGATGCCTGCCAGGTTGCTGCTCACTAGGCCAACACCAGACATCTGCATCTTGTTTAACTAGATGCCACCACACATACACACCCAGGTTTGAACACAAGAAATAGCACACATAAAACACGTAAAAAAATGATCATGTGGATTTGCTTACATATATTTATTTTATAAGATTAGATTTTCAGTAAAATGGACACTGCAGTGCGTGTTCTGCATGCAAGCCATATGTGTGTGGGACAGTCATAATTAATAGACCATCACCTTGCCTGAGCAGAGTAACAGTTAGTGAGAGACCTTGTTTTTTTAAAAATGCATAAAATAGGTAAAAATTTATATATATATATTTTTTTTAATTTAATTTCAGATGAAGTAATATAATAATAATATAATGTTCAGGTTGGGGTAACTGGACACCAAAGCTGTTTGTAAATGGGAGTCACAAAATGTTTATTATTGTTCAAGGTATTTTCAATTGGACATAATTGTACATCTGATCTGTAGTTAGTTAGCTAGAAGAATGCTTTAAAATACAGTGATCTGGTTTGTTGCAAGAACACATTGATGGCTGCAGGTATGAACAGAGAACATGGCATTTAAAGCAGTTTTTGTGTCTAAATCAATTCAAAGTGAACTAAGTGAATCAATTACAATACAAGTTGCATCTTATTTTAACTAATACATGAAAAAACTTGCATTATAATTGTGAGACAGGAATCAGTCCCACTTCATCTTAGGTGTGTTCAACTACAAAGTACTAAGAAAATCTTTATACAATGTAACTACTTATATTTTATTTACTTACATTTAAAGTGTGCTCATGTAATTACACTCTTGACCCCATCCCTAACCCGAAACCTACCCAGAACAATATAGTAGATACAATGTATCACATGCTTTTTCTTATGTAAGTACACAGTATTTAAAGACACTTAATATCAAGTGTGACCTAGGAATTTAAAATAACTAATAATATATGATTTAGAATGCTTTAGATGTGGTTGAATATGCACTGAATCTGGACGTCTGTTCATTTAGCTATTCATTTAGTCATTAAAAATAATTTCGTATTGGTAATCTTTATGACCTATAGATTTCCTAGAGTCACACAAAATTATCCAAACAGTGATCAGGATCTATATTTCTTGTGTGTGAATCAATATTGCACTACTCAATCTCAGCAGACACAGGCAAAGCTGGATACATTTTCCTAAAACACCATCTTAATTACTGCATAAGATATAGTCAGATGCAAGACAAACTATAACTATACAGTCTCAAATAAGCAGTTTCAATATGTTCAAAATTTAAATAAAAGTTCTGCCTAGCGGAGGCAAATAAGGCCACTAAATGACAATGTTGTCATTTATTAGGCTTTTCAATTCAGTTCAATTTACATTTATTTGTATAGTGCTTTCGCAATGCATGTTGTTTCAAAGCTGCTTTACAGAAAATGAAAGCTGTACATTAAAATGGTACAGATTATGCAATTGGCTAATATTGTATGCTGTCACGATTGTTGCGTGTGTGCTTCTGGAGCGAAGGAGAGAGACAACCTTGAATATTCTTTTCAAACGTGTTTAATATAATAATCCACACAGGAAACAAGGACAGAGGAAACCAGGAACGAGGAACGTAGAACACCCATACAACATAACCATAACAACAGCTAAGACCGGACAAAGAATACTAACCAGAAACCAACTTAAATAGCAAACTAATCAAAAACAGACAGGTGAAGGGAATAAACTAAACAAGAACAGGAAACACCAAATATGGGCAAGAACATGTGGAGAAACCAAACAGACAGATCTTGGGGGGTGAAAACAAAGCTAAACCAAAACACAGTCTGACAGGGGTATGACAGTGCCCCCCCCTCCCACGCTGTAGAGGAACAGAAAGAAACAGATAGTCCTTGGAGGTGGCTTTGGGAGGAGACAAGGACGAGACAGCAGGGATCCGGAGCCAGAGGAGCCAGGCGAGACCCATACCGCAGCCATTAGTCAGGAGGGACCCAGGTCACAGTCATGATGGTTGCCCAAGGCAGAGTCGATGGAGGGAGGAGCCATGGAGGAGGAAGCACTGACGGCTCCAGGGGACGATCCACCGAAGGCAGAGCTGGTGAAAGCGGAGCCCGAGGAGGAGACGGAGAGCCGATGAGCCGAGGTGACATCGAGGCTCCGGAGGGCCAAGGCAGAGCAGATGTCACTGGCGACCGAGGTGGAGGAGGAGCCGGAGGGAAGAAGGAGCTTAACAGAGCCGGTGGGACGGCGCGAGGAGGAGAAGCCGGAGGAGTGGAGTCTTGAGGTGGCGGATGGTCGACGGCTGACCAAGGTGGAGCCGGAGGGACGGGGAAGCCCAGTGGAGCTAGGGGACTGATGGGACCGGGCGGAGACGAGGGAGCTAGGAGGCATGATGGAGCCCCAGGGTCAAAGGGCCAAGTTGGAGTCCAGGCTCTAGCGGCTGGAGGTGACAAGGAGCAGACCTGCGGCTCAACCACTGCACCGTTGGCAGGCTGAGGGTGAGCAGAGGGGCTGTCAGCAGACAGAGGTGGAGAGACCGGTGAAGTGCAGAAAACAGAAGAATCCAAGAGAGGGAGGGCGGGTGTTAGAACTTGAACAGGCAAAACTAAATCAGAGTCAAAGTCAATAAGGTCCAGTGTAGGCTCACCCTCAGTGCTGGTGCAGTGGATGGAGCCTCCCTCGTCATCCGCTGCGAGCTCAGCTGCCGGCTTACACACCTGGTCTGACGACGGCGGCTCGGGCTGTACGGCGATCAACGGCTCTGTCGTTCTCTTCCGCGCAGGCTTGTCGGTTGCTGGGGCCTCTGGCTCTCCTTTAGCGGTGGGCTTGTGCTGGTGCTCTGCTTTCCGGGATGATGGAGGGCTGGGCACTGGATCCAGAGTGGGGGTGGCATCCGCCACGACGATCTCGACCGTCATAGGCGATCCGCAGGACGCCAGCACCCACTCAATATACTCCAGAAGGCTCTCTCGAGGACCGTTCCCAGGCAGCTGTGCTCTGCTGGCCACGTTTAGACTCGCGTAGTAGAAGAAGCACAGACTGTCGTCCGGGAAGTTTGAAGAATCTGACAGGACCAGGAAGTTGGCGGTGTGGTCCTCGAGAGAGCGTTCGAGGAGATCATGAAATGTGGGCAAAAACATGGGGAGAAACCAAACAGACAGATCTTGGGGGGGTGAAAACAAAGCTAAACCAAAACACAGACTGACAGGGGTATGACAGTACCCTCCCGGAAGGCGCGACCTCGCGCCATAGAGGAACAGAAAGAAACAGATAGTCCTTGGAGGTGGCTTTGGCGGAGGTCAGACACCCGGGAGGAGAAGGACACACAGGGACCAGGGAGGAGACGATGGAGGGAGGAGCCAAGGACGAGACAGGAGGGATCCGGAGCCAGAGGAGCCAGGCGAGACCCATACCGCAGCCACGATGGCAGCCCACGGCGGATCCGACGGAGAGAGGAGCTAAGGAAGGGACAGGAGGGAACCACAATGGGGATCTGAGCGTTCGAGGAGATCATGAGGGTCCATGGAGGAAGAGAAAACAAAACACTGGGGGAAAAAAATAAACGATTTAAAAACACGTCCCTTTTTTCTTCGGTCCGGTCTTCTGTCACGATTGCTGCATGTGGGCTTCTGGAGCGAAGGAGAGAGACAACGTTGAATATCCTTTTCAAATGTGTTTAATATAATAATCCACACAGGAAACAAGGACTGAGGAAACCAGGAACGAGGAACATAGAACACCCATACAACATAACCATGACAACAGTTAAGACCAGACAAAGAATATTAACCAGAAACCAACTTAAATAGCAAACTAATCAAAAACAGACAGGTGAAGGGAATAAACTAAACAAGAACAGGAAACACCAAATATGGGCAAAAACATGGGGAGAAACCAAACAGACAGACCATGGGTGGTGAAATCAAAGCTAAACCAAAACACAGTCTGACAGGGGTGTGACATATGCATTGAAGCAGAGATGACAATCATATGAAGTCTTTTCAGAGGTCATCGTCATCATTACACAGTTTTGGATCATCTGAAGTCACCCTAAGAGACTGGATCCATACTTAAACAGGCTTTATTTGTACTTATTCCTCAATAGTTATAAATAGGAGGCAAATAACAAATAATTGGTGTAGCTGCAGTTCGTAACATTACTAGCACAAGATCATCATAATCATTATAATTTTATCTAATGGATTTAAAATAGGATGGATTTGACTAGGTTTTGGAATGCATTATACTAATGCTTCGCTAAAGAAATGTATAGGTAATCTAGATTTGAATTTGGAGAAAATGTCTGAGCCTGAACAGTGTCAGGAAGGCTATCCCAGAGTTCAGGAGCCAAATGCGAAAACACCCTGACTTTGCGATTGTGGGTACTACCAAAAATACAAAGTTTTGTGATCTTAAAAATTGTGTTGGCTTTTAGCATGACAGAAGATCAGTTAAATATACAAGAGCCAACTTGTTTAAGGCCTTGTAAGTAGATATTACTTTTATGTAATACGAAAATTGACAGTTAGCTACTGTAGAGATGATAAAATCTGGGCTATATAATAAAATTTTCTGGATCTGGCAAAAACTTTCACTGCTGCCTTTGGACTAACTGTAGCTTGTTTATTGACGATGCTGAACATCACCTGGCTGCTCATTACAATAGTCCAGTCTGGAGGTCATAAATTCGTAAACTATCTTTTATGCATCAGGAATAAATATGTTTTGCAGGTTAGCAATGTTTCTAAGGTGAATGAAGGCTGTTATTTGAGATATGATTTTCAAGTCAGACAAATAGTTGTTTAATATAACGCCTTTGAGTCCAAAAAGTCTTTGACTATTGGATGACATGGTAGTACATCCTTCTATTTGCATTCTAGAAGCTTCTGTTTATAGGTTTTTGAGCCAGTAAATAAAATCTCTGTTTAATCTGAAGTTTATTTAACAAAGTTTGGGAGGAGCACAGTCATGTAATCCAACCAATCATTGCGCAGCATCCCTCTGCCACCTTATCACCTCACTCTTGGCTGAGGGCTCACTCTCGCCCTCCCCTTGGACAGCACGCCAAATATGCATTTATAATAATTTATAATGATAATTTGCGATTACATGTTAGTGTGAACTTGTAAATTGAATTTAAAAGAACAAAAAAGTTTTGGTTGATATTACTAGCCTGTACATACAGATTGAACACAGATTGCTTTCACAGCCTCTAGAGGGTTGTTCTAAAAGAGAGAGAAAACTTGAAAGTTTTAAGATGGAGGCAAGTTCTTTCAGGGGTGTTCATTGGATGTAGGGTTGATTTTATGCCAATTTATCATGGCCACATTTCAACATTTCAAGCAGGCTCATGTTATTACATCACAAATCCAGAGCTGTTTCTGAAGAACATGTGGCATGTCATCTCTCATTCTCTGCATTGTTAGTGTAAAACAGATATAAAGCAGTCTCCATGTCTCTGAGAATAAATTGGCTCTGACTTTCAGAATGCAAACACTGTGTCTCCTGCCTAGAAATGTGGACAAAATTGCAGGCAACCACACAGCAATGTGAATAATACAGACTTCAGAAGAGGGGTGTGGTAGCATGTCCGTAGCATGTACATTAGTTTTATTCTTCTTTTTCTTCCACTCTTGAAATCTATGGTAGCCCATAGAATGGTACAGAGGAAAGTTATGAAATTTGACACAGATAGAAGACAGTATGAAATATTACCATAGCAGATCTGGAGTTTCTACCTCAAACCCTCTAATGCTATCAATAACAGTTCAAAGTTTCACACGTTTATGATCATAACTTTTGACTAATAAGTCCTAGAAACAAAATTTTTGTTTCCTCTGATCCTTGTGACTTCATTTTCTGTCATTAACAATTCTCCTCCAACAGTGTTTGTTTGATTTGCATTAAATTGGTGTGTAGAATCTAGAGACACCCCCAACAAAAAGTTATGAATTCTATACCATGTCTACGGTTTTTATGGCGTAAAAATGGATATGACATAAAATTAGCACATAAAGCATTTAAGGCATTTTTAGCACATAAAAATGGATATGAGGATGTATCTTGTCATCGACACTTGTCATCACAGGCATGACCTAAAGGTTTATTCACAGTTTTATCACAGCATCACCTGCTGGTCCAGAGATATGAAAATGGCTATTTTTCCTATAGTAAACTTTGGTCTAAAACCATGAGAGTGCTCGTTTTAGATTACTTGAGGCATGCTGAGTCAAACAATAGCCAATGTTTCATGGACGACCATTTTCTTTTTTAATTTTGTGGTTAAATGTAGTATTCAACAAACACAATTGCATATTATTATGAATTTTAATATGGTTGATCATCACCATAGTCTGAGTTGACCTGCTAGGTTTGGCGCCACCTTATGGTCAAGAGATTTATGTAAATGTTTATAACACACTGAAATAACATTTTGTCATGTAACTTATTTAGATTATTTGGCACATACCGAGTCTTACAATGCCAAATTTGTCCTATTTGTGCTCCTTCCTGTCCGTTTTTTTAAATTATACTGAAAACGTTGAGCATTTCCATCCAAGGGAGCTCTGTAGCGAGGGTGCCCGACACACTCTCCTAGGATTGACATTTAAAGGGAACTAGTAGATAGACAGCTTTAGCCACTCAAACATTATTTTTTGACCAAGCTGCAGAAAGAGGTAATGACGCTGTTGTGAAGGTCCCACTTAGCACACATCTCAACATTGATAAACGCAAAGCCCTGCTAAAAAATATTGCACACTAATACACTAATATAGGTTCACTTTTGAACCATGACCCTTGGCATCTTGTCTCCTTTCTGAGCATTGCGCCGCTTCTGTGGTCTGCTACGTAAAAAAAGGCACAGGGGGGAGGATTAGGATGATTCTAAGGGCCCTGGTCACACAGGGGGCCCAGCAGAACCTCATACTTTGGTGTATGATTTTGGTATTTAAATTGCATCTTTGCACAATAATCGATTAGGACGCACACTATAATGAAAGCACCCCTCTGTTCCAGGAGTGTGTGTGTCCCCTTAAAACTTTACAGGTTTTTCAAAAACGCGGTTCTGAACTCCATGCATCATTCAGGTAGATAGCAAGACTCAAGAGATGGCACAGTCAAAATAAGGATACCAAAAGAGGAAAGAAAAAGACGAAAAATAGGAGAGATTGAGATGGGGAAGACAGCTAGACAGCCATTTTTTCCAAAAAAAAAGGTGATTTATTGTTCCCTGTTTTATGTTATAATTCTGAACCTAGTCTTAAGTAAGCTGTTTTAAGTAAAATAAAATAGAAATTCTCTGAGTTACTCACCCCAATGTTTATCCACTGGTAGTTGTAACAACATTTTCATGCAATCAAACAATAGTAATAGAGCAGCATTCATAAAAAGATGAAAAATCAAGCAACAATAAAACTGCTCTAGTGATGTATATCCAAGGTTTTCGCAATATAGGAACAGTTTTCTGTGAAGAATCAATCAAAATTCACACTGTAGTCATATAAATCTGCTTTAATTATCATGGGTGAGTTTATAAAATAAGTGTTTTGTAAGTAAATCGTTTGAGTTTGTTCATTTCAATAAATTGGAGAAACCCATAAAACTAGTCTGAATGATTCATTCATGAATAGAACAGATTTTTCTCGAGTTCAGTGATCCTGTGCGCCTCTGCGTAAAGGCAGAGAAGCATAGGCAGCAGCGCTCAGGCCAGGCTTGTAACAGCTAGCTGTGCATTTAATGGCCCAGAAAGCTAAACTGTAGAACGGGCGCTGCTTAGCCGCTGTGTCAGGGAAAAGCCCATTCCTGCTGATCTGAGCCTTTGAGTTTAAGCCTGTAATACAGGATTGTATGCTGTGCAGCAGTCATATATGCTTTGCCATCCCGCATACCCGTGCTGTCACATTCTCCCCACATTTGCGTAAAACAACAAAAATACAGCTCTTCCTAAGGGATCTCCACCTCATAAATAAAACTGGTGACAGCGCCACCTATTGTTGATCAAATGATCAAAGTTATATAATGTTTTACTGTGTTGTTATGAGTTTTACCTATATTTTCTTTAGCTGCTTTTTCTAATCTCATTTTTTTCTCAATCTTACAAATGTCTACAAATACAGTACCTCTCTTAGTGCCTTTGATGGGCTTAACCACATAATTGGTGTTTGCTGCTTTATTTTTTCTTCCTTCAATCTTCTTCTTTCACTCTTGAGTCTATGGCAGCCCATAAAACCATATGATAAAAAGTTGTGATGATAAAATTTGGCACACAGATAGAGGACAGTCTTAAATGTTATCAAACCAATGTTGCTGTCTCTACTTTAAAGCCTTAAGCGTCATTTTATAGTTTCTCTCATGTTTATATTTATAACTTCTGAGCTCCTAGAAACAAATAACAAATTTGTCCTTTGATTGCTTGGCCCATGCCGATTACAACACACCAGTCCAGCTATTCTGAATTTTCAGAAAAATACTTTTTCAAACTACTCCTAGGGCGTTTGTGTGATTTACACGAAATTTGGTTCATAACATCTACTGTACAGACACAAAAAGTAAAGATGACAAAAAGTTCAAATTTCAAGTTCAATTTTATTTTTATAGCTCTTCTTATAATGTTACATTGCTTCAAAGCAGCTTTACATATAATACTGAGATATATAAAAATGAAACTGAAACACAGAAAAATTATTAAACATGTTCAACACATAGTACATGGTATTACAGCAAATAGTATGTGCAAAATGTATATTAATAAAATGAATTAGGGATAATAGGTTTGTAGTTTATGATATTATTTATGTGGGTTTTGAAGTTCGTGATATTTTAGTTTGTCTTCCCGCACCATTGGCCATAGGGTCAAATCAACAGCTTATTAAGGAGATGTGTGCTATGACTAAGCATTTGGGTGTACAATGTTTTTTGGGCGTATGAAAAAGGATGAAAAAATTCCATAGGCTTAACATTGGGCAGAACTTTGTGACATCATAGCTGCGCATCAGAATGTTATAGCAAGTTGGGAGTAGGCTCATATTGCTTGACTTAGCAAGCAGCAACAAATGGTGACATTACAACTCCATACCCATGAACTGGCAACTTAGTTACCCTAGCAACTGCCCTTTGTTTAAACTTTCATTAAAATAAATTCCATAGACTGAACATGGGGTAGATCTTTGTGATGTAGTAGTTCTGTGTCAGAATGTCATAAACTTCAGGGTGTTATTATATTTATCGAGCAAACAACAACAACTGGTGAAATAGCCATGCCCTATCAACCAGCTACAGTACCCTAACAACCACCCTCAGCACCAGAGCATCATAGAGACATGGCATTTGGCTCTTTTGATTCAGACACACATCTGTCTATTAGTTTTAACTTGTGAACTGTCTAGCTACACGCTAGCAACCAATTACTGTACCCTAGCAGTTATGTAATGAAATGCCATATCTCAGCATTAGAACATTGTAGAGATGTGTGGGTTTTTTGACTCAAGCTGTCATTGGGCTTTAAGTATTGCCCTGGCAACTTTCTAGCCACACCCTAGCAACCACTTAGAGCACCCTAGCAACTGCATGACATCATAAGCCACATTTCAGGATATCTACCATGCTAAAACATGCTAGCACCATGCTAAATCATGCTTGCTTTATGCTAAGTCATACTAACATTATGCTAAATCATTCTAACACATTCTAGCATCATGTTAAATCATGCCAGAATCATCCTAATTCATGCTATCATCATGTTAGAACATGTCAGCCATGTTCACTGTTGATGGAATTAACACCTCTGTCAAATCGTAACACTGCAGTGCTGTTCAGACTCACCATTGTTGATGCCTGTTTCATAAAGCAGTGCCAGTATGGTGGCACAATAGTGCCTTAAAGCACTTGCGCGATAAAACATGCATTCGGTGGTATTATATTATTTCGCAAATTATCTCTGTGCGCGTGTGAAGTTGGTTTCTGCTCGCTCGCGCCAAGTTGATTTCTACTTGGGGGAGGGGGAGATCACTCTGCTGTGATGGGTCGTTTCTGAAGAGCGAGATTTGATTGACAGCCCTCCTCTCAGACATGGAAGTCTGCTGAAATGAAGGTAAAGAAGACAGAGGCAGAGATTCTTTCAGGTAAGAAACACTTTGCTGAATTCAGTCATTCATGAACGAATTGAACGAAAACAAGACGAATTGAACGAAAACAAGACTAATGTTAATGTTTAGCTACACTAACATATTTCTCAGAAACATACTTAGATGAAATTTTACACAAGCCACTGTTTTCGTTCATCACAATGCCCGAATTCAGCAAAGTGTTTCTTTCTGCTTTTTGGCACTAATGTGTCACCATATGCCAGCCACTGTTGTTTATAGTAGGCACAGAAGAGGATTGTATGCTTGTCTATTAATGTCTGGCCCCCAGGGTGAAGTATTAGGCTCTCTTAGCAAGTTTTGCTTCTCACAGATGGAGGCACAACATTTAGACAGTATTTGATAATGGTTTATATATCATGTTATTATTATATATAAAAATATATCAATTATATTTATTTCTTGTTGTATTTTAGAAATGTACCAATAGTGATAACCAATCAATAACCAATGTTTAAAAAAACTAAAAACAAACAAATTTGATAAAATTTGAAGAAATGTAGTAAGTGAAAAATAGTAACTAGTAATTTAATATTAAGTAATTTAATAAAGTGCATATTTAATTTTGTGCACTGTAAAAAAGAATCATATCTAATATGATTTTAGATCAAACCTTTGATCTACTTGAATCCTCTAGAAATTCCTATAAAAGTATTAAATGGAAGTATTCCATCAAATGTTGTTATAACTAGTTCAACAGAATTTTTTTAACAAATACTGGAGAAAGCTACAAATTAGTTAAGGGTTTGCCGCTTCCCAGAATGCATTGCAGCATGAATAAATTATGCAGATATTGCAATAGGATTTATATTTTGTTTGATAGTTGCCCTGACATTAATATATTGTCTAAATCTGAGATTTTAAATTTCAGATTGTCTAAACACAGAAACATTACTTAGGACAATTATTAAGGTAATTGTAAAGATTAACCCAACTCTTGTTATCTAAAAAAAATTTCAGTGTCTTTCTACAGTGAGATTTAGATTTATATACAGTACATCCTGTTGTGGCCAAGAAAAAGTATTTATGTCGTCCCAACCAAAATGGATTAAATCAACATTCATGCTACAAATTTACATTGATTGCATAAAAAAAATCACAACAGTTCATATCAGATAACAGATACAATAACAGAGTTTTTCCATCACTATTATCTGCCAGAGTAAACATTACCCAGATATTTTCCATTTAGTGTGTCAGGAGAATGTGCTAATGAGATTAGGGCTCAGAAAGCTGAATAGAGCCAGAGTGAAAAGCTATAGTCCATGTGTAAAACCAAACTCTTGTGTTCCCAAAGATTTAGAAAAGGGATTGTGGTTTACTGAAGATTCATCTACAACAGGAATCTCAAACTGCCGGACCGCGGGCCATTTACGCCCCACCTCCCCCACCGTCCGGGTCGCAACTGACGTCAAAAATATAACGCAATCCGGCCCGCAAAATTATTATTATTTTTTATTTAATATTATTTGTAGTTGTTTCATAGCAATTTAAACTACCCATTCAATGTGTACTAGAAACAAAAACACAGTTTAATAAAAAAAGTGCTAAAGAAAAAACCCGCGCTTGCAGGCAGGCTTGATAAGATGTTAGTTGGTTTCGGGGCTTTAGCAGTTTATTTTTTGTTTGGCTGTGAATGAAAACATGTATTATTCCACACCGAAAGTGAAAGTGGATGATAAGCACAGACTTTAGTTGCAGGAAAGATTGACTCTGCAGTATTTTTTATGGAGTTTAATGGAAAGCCACCTGTCTTGATATGCAAAGAAAAAGTTGCCGTTCTAAAGAAATACAATCTCAAGCGCCATTACTCGACTAAACACGGAGATCAATATGAGAAGTAACAGGAAGACGAGAGAAAAAAGCGAGCCACGCAGTTGCAGAGAGAGCTAACATCCCAGCAATGCCTTTTCAACAAAGCCAAAAAGGATGCTGATGCTGCAGTTCAAGCGAGTTATGTGGTAAGTGAGATTATCGCAAAAGCAGAAAAGCCATTTACTGAAGAGAGTTTATGAAGGACTGTATGTTGCCTTCCACAAATACAGTAGCAGAGCGGCAGAGTGACATTTATGATCAACTACGCGGGAAAGCTAGAGCTTTGACTGCCTACTCTGTGGCGCTTGACGAAAGCGCAGACAAAACTGACAACGCGCAGGTAGCTATTTTCACAAGGGGTATTAATAACCAGTTTGAGGTGACGGAGGAATTGCTGAGTTTGTGTATATACAGCCAAAAGCCAAAGATATATTTCAGCAGCTGTGCGACGCGACTAAATGCGCTGGTTTGCCGTGGAACAAACTAGTAGGCATGACCACCGATGGCGCCTCGTCAAAGACTGGTAAAATAGGTCAAACGTAGCTCAGTTGAGTTAGCAGAAGCGCTACTAAGTGAAGAAGTGAAGAAATAGAATAGTTTGCAAATGTATTCAGGGATCGAATTTGTTCAGTGTAAGGTTGTTAGTTCAGCACAGTTTTGATAAGTTACTTAAGTTAAAATAAAGTAGGTAACTGTTAAAAATGAAAAAAATTATATAACATAATGCACAGACACTTTTGTTTACATTTTTGTTAAGTATAACAAAAATATGTTAGTAATGTAATTTAAAAAA